>AFRA01000028.1:0-89303 GCA_000223055.1 Claviceps fusiformis PRL 1980
TCTCTTTCTATTGTCTTATTTCTATGTCTCTCTCTCTCTCTCTCTCTCTCTCTCTCTCTACTCTCGCTTTGCACAGCATTCATCTGCCAACCCGTCTCGCTCGGTTCAAAGACAACAAAGTACATACCGCCTGAACATCAACAATAGACAACACGTGAAGCACTGGGGCACTGAGGCATTTTTCAAGATTCGATTCTCCACCTCGCGATACTTGAAAAGATAGTGCCCGACGTCAAAACGGCTGATCTGAACACGAAAAAAGCATCCGGCTTGCAGATTCGACACTATCGCTACGGAGGGGCGCTACAACAAGAAAACATGTGGTTCTTCCCCAAGAGGCAAGCACCGATGCCAAAAGAGGATGTCGAGTCCACGGACGATGCGCCGGGAAGAAATGCCATCAAGCGGAGTGCCAAGTTCAACAATAGACATGTCGTCTACCTTTTGTGTCGTGATGCCATTCCCGGTATGGTTATATCGGCTGCCATAAATATGGCTATATCGTATGGTGAGATTTACGCGGCATTTTGTTTTCCCGCTTTGTTCTAAAGGACATTGGATACAAAGAATATATGTAAGCCCAAGAGCTCCGCGCTGATGTTGGTCAGTCATGTACGTGGAAGCCAACACACAACCCGCCGTCTACCTATTTCGACTACCCAAAACTCTGGCAGGCGACGCAGCCGTCACCATTCTTGTTCACTGCGTAGCTACTTGGTTTCTCAAGTTTCATCTTGTACATTACGACCTTCAACACGGCTTAGTGCAACCCATCGAAGTTGTCGATGACCAACCATTCACCGAAGACGTTTGCTGGCTCATGTTCTTGTCTACCGAAAAGGAAGCCACGACTGAGGACGTTCGAATGAATTCAATCAAATGGGTCACTCGACATGCCATAAGAGCACTTGCGTTCGCTTTACTCTTCTTGCTGGCCTTTTGG
This sequence comes from Claviceps fusiformis PRL 1980, assembly GCA_000223055.1. NCBI lineage: Eukaryota > Fungi > Ascomycota > Sordariomycetes > Hypocreales > Clavicipitaceae > Claviceps > Claviceps fusiformis. Next base: position 944 of record AFRA01000028.1, read on the forward strand.
CCAATATCTCTCATCCCACTCATCATGGTCGGCGATCGTGAAGGAAATGACTTCATGTACCACCGCATGTGGACACCACAGATCTTCAAGACGACTCTAGGGGGGGTCCTTGGCTTTATGACATCGCCTGTGTTATCGATGCTTTGGTTGATGAAATATGGATGGGAGGCCAATCACAAAAGATGAAAGAAGCACAAGATTGCACGGAGATGCGTTCTCTTCGGCTATGCCTTTTTCCATGCATCACTTTGAGTTATTGCCAGAATAACATACAATACAAGTCTATTCTTAATGTGCCGGTTCCAGAAAGATTGATATTAATAAAATAATAACAATAAAAATCATAACAATCATAACAATCTCCATTGCTTGCAAAACCGCCCAACTACCATCGCGCGCCATGCCGCATTCTGGTCACAGCTCCGTGAGCGATGAGCAATAATTTTACGCAACTATAAGTATTATGATGCCTACCCATGTGTTTTAAAGTCCACCATTATGACTGAGCCCAAAGTGGGTTCCTGGGCTTTGATTGCATTCATGTTGGTGAACATGGCTGAGTTTGTATTGGTGATGTTGGTGACGATGCGTGATGCGCTGATTCGAAATGAACCTTTATCTCCTCCCCGCCCGCCTCTTCTTTTTCGTCTTCTTGTTTTTTTCTTCTTTCTATATTTTTCTTTCCCGCCATTTTTTTTATTTTGTCTCGGCCAGCGTCGATAATTACGTGCTCCCAATCTGATGCGTCAATGGCGGCAATGGTGACAGGTATAATAAAATGTCATGATGCAGGCGCGCGTGCAGATGTGGAACGTGTTCGTCGTAATTTGGGACATGAACGGCCTTTCTTTCTTTCTTTCTTTCTTTCTTTCTTTTCTTTTTTTTTTTTTTTTGGTGATGTTCGACATGGGAGCCAGTATCCCCATTCCCCATATGGCCGAGAGCTCCCCAGTTAACAAACTCTCGTGTTCGCAAATACCCTTTTCCGTTTGGTTTCGTCCGATGCAATGAATGTGCAACAGAATGCGATAGTGGATGGTCTATATGCACATTGAACATCGGCAACCATGAGTACATCATGCGCAGAACGAATGAAAGCAAACATTGTCAATTTGTACGAGTGATAAAAATACAATCTCCACCCCGTGCTTGCCTTCCACACCTTCCACACCTTCCATCTGTTGCCCCCCTTTTTTTCTTTTTTTTCTTTTTTCTTTTTTTTGTTATTTTTTTTATCTTTTAAACTTTTTTCTCTCTTCTTTTTTTTTTAGTTTTTTTTTTTTTTCTAATTTCGTTCTCTCGTACAAATGACCATTCGGAGCGGAGATGTGTTTTACATGTCAGCCTCACAGTCAGAGGCTCGGAGATAACAAAATATGCACTTTGTTACTCAATGAGCCAGTTCTTGTGGCATGGCTCTGCCCATTATCTGGACGACGAGGGTCCGCCCTGATCTTCATCCTCAGAGGGAACGGGAAATTCCATAGGACTAGGATTATGCTCTTCCAAGTCATCGGGGTCTGGCCACGAGAAAGTATCATCGTCATTCGGAACATCCTTCTTTGATTCAGTAGATGTTGCGTAACTTAGTTGGAAGTTGTTCTTTCCGTATGTATATCCATGCAGTGTCACATGGCGTCCCATCTGTTCTAGAATAGCATCTTTCACTGAGAAGGTGTGACAAGGGCCAAATTATAAGGGGCTTGGAATGCAAAGATTCTATTCTGACAATAATCGACTTTGGCTCTCTTAGGGGTTCCGAGGGATCTAGAGGTCTAGGTTCCCTCTAGAGGTCCTAAAGGCCGCGGAAATCTTATATATATATGCTATAAGCAAGGATACCTAAGGTTCTAAAGTACCTCTTATATATAGGTGCCTTAGGTTAGCTACGTGCACCTTAGTATATATAATACAATCCCCCCCCTTTAAAAGACGCTTATTCTAAGCGTTTATAATATTTTTATTATAATATTAAGGACTTATAGGTTACTTAGTTTACTTAGGTTATTAGCTATAAATTATTTAAGTATAGCTTTAGCTTTATTTCTAATAAAATATTTATAGAGTTTCTATATTTAGTATTTTTTTATAAGCTATTTTTCCTACTTTATTAAATACTTAATATTATTATTAATAGTTTATATATTATAAATTTTCTTTATTTAAAAGTCTTTAGCTTTAATTAGCTTAGCTTTCTTTAGAATTTAATTAAAATTAATATCCTTTTTAATATAAAAGGGCTTAATTAAAGAGATATAGAAGGAGTTATAAATATACTACTTCTTTAGTAATAATAGCTAAACTATAGTAATAAAAATAACCTTTAATATATAGAAAGGCTTTAGTATCTTTTTATTAAGCTTTTTTATAAGCTACTTAGTATAGATATTTTTAGTATTAAGTATAACTAACTAACCTTTTATATATTCTAAAAGGGATATATACTTTTTATTTACTTATTCCTTTATTTATTAATAGCTTTTCTTTAGTTATTTTTTTACTTTATTATATATTTATATTATTTAGTATATATATAGTTAGCTTCTAGGGTTTAAAGAAGCTTCTATTAGTAGATTATATACTACTAAGTAATATTTATAGTTAGTAAAAAAGGTATTATTTTAATTACTATTAAGAATAAATTATTATATATAAATTTAGCTATTAATAATAGATTCTTTTAATTAAATATTTTATAATTTATAAAGGTATAAAGGTATATCTTTAGAATTTAGTTAGTATATTTTATTTATTTATTAATTTAAAGATAAAAGGCTCTACTTATTTTACTTTTAATACCTATTAGTTTAAGGAAATCTTTTTATAATTTAAATATAAATTAAGAGTTATAATTTAAAATTATATTTAAAGGGATACTATAATATTATTAGTATTTCTTTATAAAAATATAAAGGAGGTTTTTTATTTTCTTTTTATTTACCTTAAGAGATATAAAGTAAGCTATCTTTATAAAAAGGTTTATTATTACTTAGATTAAATTATAATTATTAAATACTAATAATTCTATAATAAAGTCTATTATAATAAACTACTATAGCTTATAATATAACTTAAGTAGTTATAATAGTTTATAAAGTATATATTAAGGATTCTTATTTTATTAATAATTTAGGTAGCTTTATATATATTTCTTAATTATAAATTTTAACTTAAGCTATTAAAAGTTATAGGTAATAAATTTAATAGTTTTATTTATTCCTATATAGCTAGCTACTTTTATATTATATTTAAAGAATATTACCTTTTTTTTTTATAGATTTAGAGATCTAAAGGTATTCTTTTTAATATAATATTCTATTCTTAATAGTAATATATTTATTTAGTTCTTTTTATTATAATATTATATAATACCTTTTATTAAATAATATAGTTACTTTAACTTTACTTATAAAAGTAGAATCTTATTAATAGATAGTTAAACTATTAATATATATAAAGGTAATTAATAATAATAGTATAAAGTACTTAGGTTTTAGCACTATTATAATAGGTTAATTCTTTCCCCCCTCTTTTTTAAGTTAGTGCTATAGTAGTTATAATAAAATATTTATTTTATTATTTTTTTTACTAAGTTAGTAAGTAATAATAAAGTTATAGCTAAAGAGCTTTTATAACTACCTTACTTATTATCAATTAAGGACCTTTACTTTAGTAAAGTATTTTAAGTTATAATAGTTTCAGAATACTTTAATATAATATTAAATGCCTTTTAAATATTATCTCTACTTTTTAAAGTAGTTAATAATAACTAAGAGTTTTTTATTATAAATTTTATAATTAATTTTTACTGTTATGGTTTGGTCTTTGACCTAACCTTAGGCTGCGTGCTGACGGACTGCACCAGCTGGCACTCACCCTAGCGACGACCGACCAATATAGATGTCAATTGATCAGATCTTGCCAACCTGATCAATACGTATCCTTTTGCCTAGCTTTGGTGCAGCTGGTAAAGGGATCCGGGCAACCGGTATGACTGCGCTGACATCCGCGATGACCCAATCGGGTTAGTCCATAACAAATACCTATAATACCTTAATATACTATACTTAAAAGAATATAAATAAAAAAGAGCTATTTTTAGCTTTAAAGGTCTCTTCTTTAAAATATAAAGCTAAAGAGAAGAAACTAAAGAAGCCTTTATTACTAAAGGTTTTAAAGATTAGTATTACTATTAATAACCTTTTAAAGAATAAATTCTATAAGCTTTTAAAGTCTAACTTCAATTTTTAAATGCTATTTATAGTTTATTTAGTAAAAATAAATAGTAAAGAAAAAAGAATATAATATTTATTTATAATATAAATCTAAAGCCTTTAGCTAAGAAACTAGCTATAAAAAAACTATAAATTAAAAGTAAACCTATAGTTAATATAATATTACTAATTAATAATAAAGAAGTCTTTATTAAGGTACTACTAAATAGTAATAATAGTATTTTAATATTTTCCTTAAGAATAATAAAGAAATAAAACCTTCTACTATAAAAGAGAGTAAGTAAAAAGACTCTCTATACTTTTAATAATATATTAAATATAACTAAAGAGTATTACTTTATAGCACTATTAGTACTAAAATATTAAAAGAATTACTTTATTAAAATAACCTTTAAGCTTAGTAACCTTATTAACTATAATATAATCCTTCTTTATTAGTAGATATAAATCTATTAGCTAGCTAACCTATTTAATAAAGACTCTAACTATATTCTTTTTTCTTTATAGTATTATTAAGAGCATTACTATAGTTTCTTTTACTTAGAAAAACCTAGCCTTAAGTAAATTATAATAATAAAGGCTACCTTAAATACTACTTTAGCTACTATTTTTAAAGAATTTTATAAATTCCTTTTAATTATAACTAATAAAGTAGCCCTTTAGCTTCTTAATTATTAACTATAGAATTATAACATTAACCTTAAGAAAAGCACTATACCTCCTTAAGGCCCTTTATATACTATAAGTAAAAGGGAACTAGCTATACTTAAACCTTAGCTACAGAATATACTAAAAATAAGGAGAATTTATAAATTTAATACCCTTTATAGTATACTATTAATATTTACTAATAAAAAAAATCTAAAAAACCTACTTTATTTAGTTATTAACTTTAAAGAGATTAATAAAATTACTATACCTATTAGGTATTTAATTCTATTAATTTAAAAGTTATAAAATAAATTATAAGGGGTATAATACTTTACTAAAATTAACCTTAAATCTAGCTTTAACTTTATTTAAATTACTAAGAGTTATAAATAAAAGATAGTATTTTACTATAAGTATAGCTTATTTAAGTATTTAGTTATACCTTTTAGGTTAATAAATACCCTAGTAACTTTCTAAGCTTTAATAAACTATATTTTTTAAGACTTTATTAATACTAAACTATTAGTTTATATAAATAATCTTCTAATTTATACTAAAAGCCTAGAAGGATATAATAAGTTAGTTAAGAAAGTGCTTTATAAGCTTTTAAAGTATAACTTAGTAGTAGCCCCTTATAAGTATTACTAAAGAGTCTTAAAGCTAAAATTCCTAAAATATAATATATTTACTAATAAAATCTTAATATTTAATATAAAGACCTTTTATATAAAGGAATAGTAAGCCTTTATAACCCTAAAGGAGGTATAAAAATTTATTAGCTTTACTAACTTTTATTACTACTTTATTAAGAATTTCTTAAAAATTATAAAGCTACTAATAGATTTTATTAAGCTTAATTAAAAGGTATAGACCTAGTTAACTAATATATAATAAGCCTTTAACTCTTTAAAAATATCTTTTTTAATAATACTTATTTTAATATATTTTAACTCTTTAAAACTAATAATTATTAAAGCTAATACCTTAGATTTTACTTTAGGGGGAGTGCTTTTATAAATAGACTTTAATAGTTAACTTTACCCTATTACCTTTTATTCCTAAAAGCTTTTATTAGTAAATGTTATGGACTAGCCTAGATGGCGACTGCAATCTAGTGTCGATAAAGTTATTATTATCCATGAGGGGGAAGGAAAGGTTACTATCCCCCTCCACTATGTGTCTAGCTTATATACAATGTGTGCTCGTAGGGTTTGCCCTCTGGGTGAGGTGGGTCACCTCACATGCTCCTTACATGCTCCTTTCCTGTTCCGCTAAGGATCCGAGCCTCCAGCTCGAATCCATCACAGTATTCTAACTATACTATTAGTAGTTAACTTTATTAGTTTTATAGTAATTAATAGTAGTTTAGTTTATATCTTAAAAAGTATTCTTAATAGTAATTTATTATTAAACCCCCTTAAACTTATACTATTCTTTAGTATTTAAGGATAGATTTAAGCTATATAAGCATTAGTTTAGTAACTCTTTTAGTTAGCTTAACTTTAAATACTTTAAAGTTAAAGTAAATATACCTTTTTCTTATTAGTTTAGTTTAAAGTTAAATAATATATTTTTATATATTTACTTTACCTTTAATATAATATTAAAAAAGTCTTTATTAAAGTTAGGAAGTTCTCTTTAGTAAAAGTATATAAATTAAGTTATTTTATTTAAAAGTGTCTTTAAAATATAGATTTATAGCACTACTTTAAATTAATTTACTAAGTTATTTAAATTAAGTAATTTAATAAAGTACTAAATAGTATTACTATAGTATTTTAATTTTATTATCTTTTTATAATTCTTTAATACTTTTACTATATTTTTAAACTATTTCTAAAGAATAATAAAGTATAAGTTTTATAAGTTAGTTACCTATAGTAATTTAACTTACTTTATTTAATACTAGTACTAAATTTAGGCTTTATTAGTAAGTAATAATCCTACTTAGTTAATTTTAATTTAATTAAAGAGGAAACTTTTAATATAGAATTCTAAGTAAGCTATAACTCTTAACTACTAAAGCTTAAATTTACTTAGATTTTTTTTATTATAGGTTAGTAGCTTATTAAGTTATATAAAATTAACTTAAGTAACTATTAATTATTTTTAGCTTAATAGTTAAGCTAATAGTTCTAGGAAATAACTATTACTTAAATCTTTTAGTAAGCTAAATAAAGGTTTTAATAGTTTTAAGGGCTTTAATAAACTTAATAGCCTTTATAAAGTCTTTAAATTTAAGTTACTACTAAAGCGTTTATTCTTTAGAGGGTTTTATTAATAAAAGATTCTTAAGTATTATAACCTTTAATAGAATTCTCTTTTATTTTATATATATATTAAATAAAGGTTTTTCTTTATAAAGGTAAAGGTAAAAGGCTTATAAAGTGCTTTAAAGGTATTTTAAAGGGATTCTATAGCTGCCCTTTACTTAATCTTACTAAGTATTCTTATAATATTTATAGGTTTCTCTACTTAAGTATTCCTTAAGATATTCTTAGCTATTAATTTAGTAAAGTTATAAAACTTATTAAGTTAAGCTTTAATATATTTATTTAAATCCTTAAGGCTTAAGTATTATTTAGCTAAAAGGCTAGTAATTTACTTACTTTATTAATATACTTAATAAATCTAGAAGTTTACTTAAGTTTTAATATTTTATTCTATATTAAATAATTCTTTTTATAAAGCTTAAATAATTATAGTATTTTAAGCCTATACTTATTAAAAGTAAATAATAATAGCTTTTTATTTAGTTTTACTTTTAATAAATTATATAATTTAAATATAAATATTATTAGTAAACTATTAAGTAGCTTCTTTTATTTTTTTTAAAGCTTAACTATATTTTCTTAGCTAATTAAAATACTACTTATAATAGTATTAGATAACTTTTAGTATTAAGTATATACTTTTTAGTAGTATTTTTTAATTATTTTTAGGTTTTATTAATTATTTACTTGTATATTCTAGGCCTAAGAAATAATTATTTTATATATTTCCTTTATTTATTAGTTAAAATAAAAGATATTTATAGAAAGGGCTAAACTAACCCTAGTTAGAAGGTTAGGTATATCTTTTATAACTATATTAAAGTTAAAAAGATTATAAATAACTATTTATTCTTCTTTAATACTAGCTAAAGCCTTACTTATAGCTTTATTAGTAGTTACCTTAGTAGGTATAAAAGGTATTATATTAAGGGAAGGGAAGTAATAGTAATTAGATTTAGAAAGATAGGGTTCTAGTAATAGTAAAGGTAAAGGCTAATTTAAAGAATTAAAAATAGTTTATTTTAAGTTAATAAATAAATAATTAAAAAAGAAGTATATTTTAACTATTTATTTAATAAAGAAGGTAAGCTAGTTATTATTTACTTAAAGGGTATAGGGTAGGGTAGCTAGCCTATTAACTTAGTTTTTTTTTATTAATAAAGTAAATATAAATAATAAAGAAAATAAAGGAAAGGGTTCTTATAGGGGCTTTAGTAAGGCCCTATTTATAGGGTTTTAGTATTATTAATAATAGAAAGGGAGAGTAAATACCTTTAAAAGGTTAAGCTAGCCTTTTAAAGTTCTTTTAATATAGGGTAAAGTAGTATAAGTAGGCAAATTCCTATTATAAGGGAGGAAAAGTTAATTATTTATAATAAAGGCTAAATTATAAGGGGCTTAGAATATAAAGATTCTATTTTAATAATAATTAACTTTAGCTCTCTTAGGGGTTCTAAGGGATCTAGAGGTCTAGGTTCCCTTTAGAGGTCCTAAGGGCCGCGGAAATCTTATATACATGTGCTGCAAGCAAGGATACCTAAGGTCCTAAAGTACCTCTCATGCGTGGGTGCCTTGGGTTGGCCACGTGCACCCTAGCACGTGTGACAGAAGGTGACATGGTATCCCCTTCTATCTTTTCTATACCTGCCTTGGCCAGTGTACGTCGTGTTATGAAGGTCGGAACTGCCACGTTTTTAAATGTTAGATCGGTGGCGCTAGAGCTCATGTGCCTAGGAACCAAGGAATAGTTTGGAGAGTGAAGCGAAGTCTTAGCAGAGAAACAGATAAAGTACGTACCGGATGAATATAACCCTGGGTTGTTGAATTGTTTGTGTGGTCGCCTCATATGCCAATTGAATGAGTTGTCGCCTTCTGACCGCGTCCATAGGGGCGTCATCCCAGAAGAAAATCCGAACCAGGTTGAATCCAGCTCTTGCGGCCATTTTTGAGGTTCGATGTTGGCCGTGTTTTACACAATTTCGTGACGCCAAAGGTGGGAGTGGGCGAAGGCTTCAGTCGAGGAATGCTCGAGTTGGAGAATATTTGCGTAGATGAGTGCTTGAGTGCTTGAGTAGATGAGTGCTTGAGTAGATGAGTGCTTGAGTAGATGAGTGCTTGAGTAGATGAGTGCTTGAGTAGATGAGTGCTTGAGTAGATGAGTGCTTGAGTAGATGAGTGCTTGAGTGGATGAATGTTTATTTGGTGCTAGGAAACAGGATCGGGTTATGTTTAAATAGTTTCTCTCTCTCTCTCTCCCTCCCTCTCTCTCTCATTTTATTTTTATTTTTACTTGTTATTTTCATTCTATTTTTGTCGTGGTATCTCATTGTCTCTAAAGGGAATTGTTTACTTGTGAACATAGCTGGAGAAATCGGTCTGCCGATGCTCATATTTCGAACATACGAAACTTCGCCTTTGAGAATCTGCGTGAAACATCCCGCCGTCACTACATAGTATAGACAATGACCATGTTCAATGTGACCATACATGGACGCGCGCATGAGGAATATCCCGGTCCACCATATACCTACCTCGCTATTAATAAACTGAACAACTAGATCTTGGGAGGCCCTAGCTCTTGCGTAGGGTTCCATGCTTGCAGCAAGAGTCTATCTTGCCCTTTAGACGGAACAGAAACAAACACGGAGAGCCGCATTAGATGTAGTGACGGATCAACTCAGGAACTCAGGAGTCGGCAGCATCACCAGTCGTGAAGCAAGGGGGTCCGCCAGGCGCGCGGACCGAAATGCTATGATCAAGACAGATGCATTCAAGGACATAAAGAATAGCATCAATTATGGGTAGGGAAAATGACCTTATGATGCTCTATAGATAAGACAGATCCACTCGGACTGATGGGAAGTAAAGACTGGAACACAAAGACGGATGTCGTTCATGGCCTTGAAAAAAAAGGCTCCATAAAGCTCTATACATAGAAACATGGAGTAGGAAAGCCTAGAATGAAGACGTTCCGTCCTCTCATCCCCTTGAAGGTCTCAAGGGCGGTCACGAAAGTCATGTCAATCAGCAACGATTAACGTTTTTTTTTTTTTTTAAAAAAAAAAAAAGAGAGCAATTTTCATTCATAGGGAATTCTTTTTATACGACAAGTTATAGCATCATCTTTTAGTATAGAAAAGATGCCTACGTAGTACATTAGAGACATTATAAGCATCTGGGGTCAAGTATTTTTTGAAGTGCCAAAGTCTAGTGGGTCCAAATCTGCTTGCAAGTTGACGCCATCAGACTGTAAAGGGTTAGGGCAACCCCCCCCCAAGGCCCGACCCTCGGGCCCCCTTTCTACCGCCGGATATAGCACAAAGGGTTGGAGTTCTTCTTTTAGCCGGCACCTCCGCTTTCGTATTCTTGAGAGTTGAGACTTAACACCCTCATTATGTATGCCTCCGCGCTCGAAGCAGCCAACATCAGGCCTATAGGCACCATATAATAGGCAAAAATAGACCTTCTGGTCGTCTTTTACGCATCCGGACTCAAACAAAGGGGTGATGAGTACTGAGCATAGTGCACGCAAAGGACTGCCGAGATTGCTGAATAAGCTAACCGCAACACACCAGAAGTTCAAAATCAGAACCACACTATCATTCATCTTGTATATAAATGCCTGCAAATTTGCCCCCAATCTCATCATGGCACCATCAAGAATTTGCAAGACCGTTGCTCTACTTCGGACCCTCATTCCTCCTTGCCACTTCGTTTTTTCAAACACTCCGCGTGTCCCGCAGCCAATCTCAATTGTCAGCCGCTCTTACTCTTCACTAATTTCGAAGCCGACGCCAACTGTCGACTCTCCTCGCAACTCTCCTCACGACTCTCCTCACGACTCTCCTCATCCTCCATCTTCGAACATGGCGCCTTTTGAGACGGTTTTTTACGACTGGATCGATGGTGTCGAAGATTTGGAAGTATACCAGCCAGGCGGTTACCATCCCATCATAATTGGGGACTTGCTACACGATCGCTACCAAATAGTATCTAAGCTAGGATATGGTGGCTACTCGACCATCTGGCTTGCTCATGACCAAAGCAAAAATCGCTTTGTTGCTGTGAAAGTTGGCGTATCCGGCTCAGACAGGCTTGGACGTGAATCCAGAATTCTTCAGGAATTATCTAGCCTGTTATCAAGGCAACATGAATCTCAGTCTTTGACGATCACAGCCAATGAGAGTGACGTTATACCTAAGGTCCAAGATGAGTTTGAGATAAAAGGACCGAACGGGATACATCCCTGCTTCACAATGGAACCTACGCAAAGAAGTCTTAGGCTCGCAGCCTTTAGTCGCCTTTTCCGGATCCAAGTTGCTCGTGCACTGTGCGCCAAGTTGGCCTTGGCTGTCTCGTCAGTTCACTCGCGCGGCTATGTCCATGGAGGTTGGTTTTTTTTCTTTATCCCACCGCCTAGTGCAGTAGAATGAACCGTGACTAACCCTGATTCTGTTTTGAAAAGATCTCCATCTAGGAAATGTGCTGATCCGACTTCCATTTAACCTCGATCATCTATCCGTTGATCAATTTAAGGAGGAATATGGCGAGCCCAATACAGAACCCATCACCCGTCAAGACGGTAAACCTCTAACGCCTCATGTTCCATCTAAAGCTGTTTACTGTCGTTCTCTTGATCGTGGAAAGAAGGCTCAAGATTTTGAGGTAAGTGACGCTTAGCGACTTCTGCTAAGTGACTTTGGCGAAGCGTATGCTCCTGCAAAGGAGACGCGTCTTGGAAAGGACTGTCGTATTCTTCTAGAAATGAGGGCGCCAGAGTCTCTTTTTGAGCCTAATATACCGCTCTCCTATCCTAGTGATATCTGGACTCTAGCCCTTACTATATGGAAGATGCTTGGTAGAAGGTTTTTATTCTACCAGGGGTCTTCAGAACATGAGCTTATAGAGCAACATCTTGATCTTTTGGGCTCTAACCACTTCCCCTCTACCTGGCGAGAACTTTGGGAAAGGCCACATATAGATGAAGATAAAGATTATGATACGAATGAGATTCAAATACCTCGCCGGCCAACCCGCCTGGACGAGGATGTGTTGCCTCCTCTTGAAGAGGCCTTTGAGCAATTTATACAGAAAACTAGAAGGAAACAAGAGGAGAAGTCTGGAGAATGGAAACAGAAGTGCGGAGTCTTTGACGAGGATGAGAAACGCGCTATTCTTGATTTGATCCGTGGCATGATGCGGTTTCGGCCAGAAGAGCGACTAACGATTGATGAGGTCCTTCAGTCAGAATGGATGCAGAAGTGGGCGTTGCCTGCGCTGGAGGAATGATTTGTGACGGGACTTGGGGGGCAGAAATTCTTGCATCTGTTTCTGGTTCTTCCTTTTCTTCTTTTGCTTGAATCAAAAGCCTGTATTTATACTCGCAAGCTCTACTCAGTCATGTTTTGTTATAGAAAGTTCTCATCTCCAGCTCTAGGTCCTCACATGGCAAAGAAGGGATTCTCTTAAAGTTCAACCTTTGTGCTACAACTTGACAAGCCCCCCCCCGGCTAAAGCTTAACATGAACGGCGGCTCTGGATCGCTGGACATTAAGGACAGATATCGCCAGAGGCTTCTCACGTCAGTTCGGAGCAAATGCCGATTTTGAATGTTGAGCGTGATGTGGCTTGCATGATTTGGGATTCTGAACTAAAATCTACCTCGACGTGAAGATAGCGTTACTTTTCTCCTTTATTCCATTCTTTCTCTTTTTTCCCTTTCTTCTTTTTTTAATGTATTTCATGGCAGACGTGTGTGTTCATGGCTCCTCTACCACTTCCATTATCCATCATGCACTACTGGATGCGAGTCTCAGAGAGACAAACATCCAGCCGATGTCGCGAGATGCGTCATTTTCTCTCCGTGCGGCGAGCTAGGCTGTCTTCGATATTCTATGGGCCTCCTCCGGCTAGGCTTTCATGACGGGGCCTTACATTCGTCTTTCAATCAGATTCTGCGGCCGCGACCCGCGACTAGCAATGCATGTGAATTTTGGTGGTGGAACTGGCGGCATTGGCGCCACGCAGGCGAGTGTCCTGCCTGGTGATGACTCTGTCCGCTCAGTGCAGTGGATGTAGTTCTCTTTTTTGGAGGCACATTTCCACCAAGAACATGGGGTGTGTAAGGGCTCTGGAACTATTCGTCGGGACGAGCGACAGGTCACGTCGAGTTATTACGGAATCCGTTCCATCGAGGCAATGTCTACTCTAGCTGTTCACTGTGAATGCTCGCGACGTTGAGCAAGGGTCGCCGCTGATGGTGTCCATTATTGATTGTATCCGGAACGTATCCGGAACATAGCAAACCTACTAGTACCATGCGTCGAATCAGCATTTTCTTAAGGAAAAAAAAAAAAGAGACATCGATCACGTCACTGCGAAATTCGGTGAAAGACTGAAAAGTCACGACTTGCTCGAGGTCGACACATTGGCTATGTTCGTTTATAGGTGTGGTATACCGCTGGATCGTGCCCGTACTTTGGACATTGTATCCGGATCCTGGGCTGTTGAAGCAAGGCGCGATCGGTCCACTTGATGCGGGACGCGGAGAAGCGCTTGATGTTCAGTCAGTGGCTGAAGTTGGAGCAGACGGCAAGTCCGACTTGCTTAAAACCGTCTCGTGACGGGAATTAACCATCCCATTTATCCTGTCCATTAGACGGTAGTTGTGCCACTCTGTCCGTCCGTCTGGGAATGGCATGTCCGGCACGACTTGAGAACCTATTTGAAATGGGGGCCGTTTGTTTCTGGGTTACGCAACCGAGAACCGGACCTTCCCCCGGGGTCAAAGAAAAAGGATGAGGATTGTTCGATTTCTTCGTCCATCCGCTCCATACGGAAACCGCCGTGTAAACTCGAGCCGTCCCACTGTTGTTCAGGAGGGATGCCTCGTCCCTGACTGACCCGATTGCATTCGAATGCGTCAATTCCACAAATAACCAAACATAGGATCAAAGAGATTGTGAGCCTGCGAATTAGGACCGCAGAAATGAAATCTGACTAGCGACTCATGTTCATGGAGAAAGGATAACACGTAACAGCAGAGAGTACAGAGTACTCGGGGAAGATATTCAAGAAAGTGACAAAGGAATCTCTTCGCTCGGTGCATGACTATTCAGTGCCATGTTTTCCCCTGGCAAGCACACCGGATTGCGAGTTCAGTCCATGATATGATGTGCTGGGCGAGAGAGTCGAGACTAACAGACCCTTGGATGGGCCGTCGTTGTGCTGCTCCACACCGCAAACTGCTGCTCCTCATTCTTCGGGATCCACGATTGATATTTGGCAAAAAACATTGGTGCCAAGTTCAATGGCATGAAGTTGAGGCCACATGCAGGAAATAACTTCCAGTCGTGTAATGAACTTTGCTGCGACGGTTTCCCCGACGGTCGACGATATTCGAATGGCCTGCGGTGAAGATGCAAAAAGCTGAACGGGATCTCGTATGAAGACTGATTGATGTCGTATTTTTTTTTTAACGCTGTCCGTCCGTCCGTCTCGTTCAATGTTGGCATCTTGGATTCTCGTTCCTTTGTTGAGCCAAGTGCTTGAAGGAATTAAAAGGATGGCCTCGCCGGTTGCTCAGAGTGGATCCTGACAGCTGCCAACTCTGTTTGCCAGACGCAGCGAGGTCTGCGTCGCGTCTGGTGCGACGATGGTCAACGACATGCAGAACAGGCCGTTCCATCGTCTATTTCCGTCCTGCATTGCATGTCTTGCCGTTCGCCGGCGATTCAATTCCTAATTCTGTTGTTTCTGTTGGGCTTAGCAAAGAACCGTGACGCCATCCAGACGAATCAACGGCGGACCATAGTCACCAGACAATATCGATTTCATACCAAAACTCCTCTCCCTCCCAGGTCCGCTGCCATCGAGACGAAGACAATCAGCCGTTGATCCCCTTCTTTGATTCATCGAAAGCGCAACGCCATACCCGGAAGCTCCCGGCGCCCTGAGAATCATAGCCATGCGCAACGCCATCGCCCTCGTGGCTCTAGCAGCCAGCCAAGTGGCTGCTCTGGCGCCCGGAGGACCATGGTTGCCTGCATATTTTCCGGGCGAGAAGAATGCAAGAGAGGCTCGTACCAGCGTGGATACCAAGCTCAAGGTTAAGCAATACAATATGTCGGTGCCGATTGATCACTTCCACAACGAGACCAAGTACGAGCCTCACTCTGATGGATTCTTCAACCTTCGCTACTTGGTGGACGCCTCCTATTACAAGGAGGGTGGTCCCGTCATCATCTTGCACTCGGGAGAATTCGACGCCGATGGCCGTCTGCCGTATCTCGAGCATGGCATCATTCCCATCCTCACAAAGGCTACAGGCGGCGTCGGTATTGTCTTGGAGCATCGCTACTACGGAACCAGCTGGCCCACCAACGAGACCGACACACAGAGTTACCGCTTTCTCACCACCGACCAGGCCCTGGCCGACACAGCATACTTTTCAAAGCGCCTCAAGATTCCGGGCCTGGAACAGTACAATCTCACAGCGCCCAGAACTCCTCACATCCTGTATGGCGGTTCCTATGCTGGAGGATTCGTCGCCCTCGCCCGCAAGCTTTATCCCCAGGTTTTCTGGGGCGCCATTTCATCGTCCGGTGTCACGGCAGTCATTGATGACTTTTGGCAGTACACCGAAGCCGCTCGGCATTTCGCTCCGGGCGATTGCTCGCCCAACATTCAAAAAATTATGGATATTATTGACAAGCAATTGCTCAGCGGAGACTCAAAGAAGGAGGACGAGATCAAGGCTCTCTTCGGCCTCCGAGATTTATGGAACGACGAATTCGCGGGTGTCCTCTACACGGGCCAAACCGGTCTGCAAGCCACGAACTGGGATCCTGCACAGGATTCCACAAGCTTTGGCACATTCTGCGCCGTGATTTCCTCGGATGCCGCGCTCTTCACCAGCACGGCATACCTGCGGTCACGAGTGCGTAAGGTTGTGCAAGAAGCCGGCTACAGCCCCGAACCAATGACATCCCGCATGCTCAACTTTATCGCATACATCAAGAGCTCAGTCAGGGACCAGGTCCAAGGAACTCCGTGCGAGGGCAAGAAAAACGTGCGCGAGTGCATGTCCGTGCGGTTGGCCAAAGACGATCCAACTCACAATTGGAGCCGAAGCTGGCTGTACCAAACTTGCACCGAGTGAGTAGAGACATGGCCCTCCCTTCCCCTTCAAGCCAAATTACGCCCACGCTATTTTGCTAAATTATGTTCCAGATGGGGCTATTTCATAAATGGCGCTTCCACGCCCAAGGATCGCCTCCCCATGATTTCACGAGCCTTTAGTCTCGAGTATAGCTCCTACAGCTGCAAATTGTCATTCAACATCACCACCCCTCCCGACACAAACATCATCAACAAGCACGGCGGCCTCAACTTTAGCTACCCCCGCGTGGCCCTCATTGACGGCAAGCAAGACCCCTGGCGGGCCGCCGGTCCGCATGCCATGGGTCTGCCAACTCGCGAGTCCACTCCCTCGGAACCCTTTGAGTTGGTCGATTGGGGCGTGCACCATTGGGACGAGAACTCCCTGAGTGATGACACCGAGAGAGAGCCAGGCTTGCCGCCCAAGCAGATTGTTGATATTCACCATAAGGAGGTCCAGATTGTCCAACACTGGCTCAAGGAGTTCAAGACGCTCCGTGAAGCAGGTGCTTTTGAGCTCTAATGACGTCATGTCCAAAGAAAAAAGTCAAAAGGTAAAACAAACAAGGAAAAAAAAAAGAGGAAAGCATTCTATACATCGCATTCTATACACAACACAGCAATATGATATATGGGTATATTCTATTCTTCCTATGGCACCGCTTTTTCTCTCCAAAAGGCCATCGAATCCAATTGCTTGTCCAAGAAATGTAGTAGTGAGATGAGTGTAGATGAGAGTGCGGGACTCTTGAGGCATACATACAGATACACACATACAATGACTTGCTGAAGTCTCGCACACCAATTAGAAGTAGTATACTTCGAGGGACTCGATAGTGTTTTAATAAGTAATAAATTATGCTTGCTTTTATATTTACTTTTCAGAATTGAGAATGTGACAGCTGTGTTCTTATGGTAATTTTCAAAACTCAGCTATACTATTTCTAGCCCGCCAAAGGTTTGATTCCTGCTGTATATGCATACATACCTCTGCATTCACACACACACACACACACACACACACACACACACACACACGCATATACATATACACTTATACATCTATAAATAAAAAATACATCGACATTCGACACATAACGGAGACATACGCCGACTTTCAGTACGTCCTTCATTGGGCACTGTCGGGCTGCCAGGAAAAAGGGCGCTTCCATCTTCTCCAAGGTACATACGTACATAGGTACATACAGTGGGAGGTGTATGTACACCCAACGCCCACCACGTCTCATTCACGGCTCTCATCACGATCCATCTCTCCAGACCCAGACGCCAACTGGCTCTGCAAGCCCCTCTTGCCCACCCTCATGGCCATGTCCAATTCCCGCTCCCCCTCCCTCAGACGAGCCCTACTGGCAGCCAGCTCCCGCTCGCGTCTCCTCTTCTGCTCCTCCACCGCACGATTCCTCTCCTCCAGAGCCCGCTCCCTCTTCTGCCTGGCGTCTCTGTACTTTTTCCGTTCCTCGGTGTCCTCGTCGGCGGCTGACTCGGTCGCGTCGCCATCTAGCGGCGGCGGCAGCGTCTGAATGTAGGCCTCAATGAGGGGATCGCGCGTCTTGGGATCCAAAGAGATGAAGCGAATATCAGTGAGGACCTGCGTGGGCAGACTCTCGAGCGAGGACATGCTGTGCAGGTCCCTAGGGGGCTGTGCCTTCAACAGAGCCATGAGGTCTGACTTCAGCGCCGCGGGGGCCATTTTCAGCCGCGCAATGTGCTCGCGGTAGGCCTTTTCGCGCTCCTTGTCCGAGAGCTTCATGTCCCGCATGGAGTCCTCCTTTTTGTGTTTCCTCTTGAACTCGGGCCAGTACAGCTTCGGGGTGGCCTTTTCCTGCAGCAGCGCCAGGTAGGCGACTTTGGGGTCCCGCTTGGCCTGCTGGGCGCGCAGCTCGCGGAGGTGGCTGATCTTGTCGCGCGTCCATTCGTCCCAGCACTGCTTGCGGGCGCGCGTGGTGGTCAGCGCCGTGTAGCGCGGGTCGTTTATGATCTTGCCGTCCTCGAGGAGCTTCTCCCAGGGGCTGTAGGGGTTGATGTGCAGGTCGTCGAGCAGGTCTCGGAAGAGGTGCTTGGCGTCTTCTTCGGAGAAGGCGAGCCCTTCTGTGCCCTCGGGCCATTCTTCCGTGTTGCCGTCGTCGTAGTCGCCTGGTTCGAGGCCGTATTCCTCGCCCATGGCTTGTAGCTGTGCTGCGATGTCTGCCTCGGTGAACTCGAGGGGTCCGCTGTTGGGACCGTGTTGCTCGTCCTCGTACTCGGTTGGTTCTGTTTCCGCGCCCGGGGCGTGGTTTGGTGGCTCTCGGTCATCCGCTCCGGGCCCTTGTCCTGTTCGTCTGCGTTTCGAGGCGTGCTGGTTTTCCAGGTCCGGGTTAGAGTCGGCGTCGGCGTCGTCGATGCCTTCCGCATCAGACCCGTCCACTTCCACCTCTACCTCCTCATACTCGTCACTGTCGTAGTCGTGTTGCGCTTGGCCGTCCTTGGACGCCTCAGTGTTGCCAGCTGCCTGATTTTCCTTGCTACTGCCGCCTGCGTCCCCAGAAGCCTTTGCGCGTATCCGCGCCTTGTCCAGCTCCAGAATACCCTGCATGAGCTTCTCAGGAATGCGCCAGTAACTGGCGTTCTTGACAGGATTGTACGCGAACCGCCGAGAGTACTTTGTATAGACCAGCATCCATGGCTCGCAGTTGGGAATCTTCTCCGCCCGCCTCGGCTTGTCACGAGGTTGAGGCCTCGGCCGGCCGTCGTGACCTCCCCGTCCGCGACCGCCGCACCCGCCGTGCTCGCCTCGGTTCTGTGGCCGATTCTGTGCGTTGAGCTGCGCGAGATAGGCATTTGCCACACGCGGGTCTGCGAGTGAGGGCAGGTGAGAATACGGCGAGTTGATCTCCTGCGCTGGCTCGGGGCCGATTGCTACGGCTGTCGCTGCTGCTGGTCGGTGATAGGTGGATTGTTTGGTTTCGGTGTGGTAGTAGTATTTGTGACCGGTGGGAGCCGTGTGTTCTGTCCAGCCGGGGAGTAAAGGCGCTGTCGCAGCCGCGGCCGCGGCGGAGGGCTTGTATGTTGATTTGAGCATGGCTAGCGACGAGCAACGGCTACAAGTTTGCCATTAAAAAGGACCGGAAATCGAGGCGGTGGTTGTTGTTGGTTATCGTTGCCGATGGTTTTCCTCTTTGGTCTGAAAGCGCGCACTGTACAAAGATATAAGTGGGGCCGGCGGCAGAGAATCAAGTGACAGACCGACCGTTGGTTGATCTGCATAAAATACATAAAATACAAGTACCAAAGGGCAATGACAGTTTGGAAGTTGGGCGAGCATGGCTCTTACCCTCTATGCTGGACACGTCGATTGATGCTACTTGGCCAAATCTGTTCCATCCTCAGCCGCAGCTCTAACAAGACGAGGCAGTATGAAATGATGACCCGGAACTGGGCCCCAATTCCAGAACCCCAGCCATCATCGACACATGCTACTTTTTAGGTACCTAGTATGTACTATGTACCCAGGTACACCCCAGACTTTATCGTGCCATCATAATACATCCCTAAGTACCGACTCCTTAGACTTGTACCTGCAGGCTCCGTCATCCACGGGCCCAACAGACATCGTCACCTCCAACTGAACATGGCGTCCCGTCGAGGCGCCGTGTCCAGCGGTCCCGTGTCGTTTTGCAGTCGAGCATGGCAGGTGAGGCATCTTCCGGTTGTTCCGTGATGGCCACGTCCCCGAGATTCCATTTCTAACTGCTCCCTACACCAAGACTACATACGCCCCTGAATATTTTGGATTCTTGATTCTCGTGGGAGCATGGGTAGCAGTAAGCTTCTTTCCTTGTTGCTTTCTTTCCTCCTCTTGCTTGCCTTGGGATCAATGGATTGAACATGAGCTTGACTTGCTAGGCTGACGCTGGAAATACACACTTGACAGCTTGCAGTCTTTGCCACGCCCTTTCATCGCATGTTTTACATTAATGATCTGCGCATCTCCTATCCCCATGCCCTGCATGAACGCGTGTCAGTGTGTAAGTTTTTCTGTCCTTCTTCTTCTGCTTTTTATCCTTTTATTTTTTTTTAAAAAAAAAAACAAAGAAGAAGAAGAAGAAGAAGAAGAAGAGAAATAAAAATATGTTTTTTTCTATCTTTTTTCCTTATGATGTACCATTTTTCGGCCACGTCACACATTTTACGCATCGCTCCAGAATGCAAAAGATTGTTCTTGAACCACGCTCATCCTTTCAGTCTGGCTCTTCATATACGCCTCCGTTACTCCGCTGGGCATTCTCATCCTCTACAACCTCATCACCAGAGCACCTCTCGCCACACACGAAGTCACCTACCTCCCCTTCGCCATATCCCTCGTGCTCGCGTCCTTCTTGACGGACATTGTGAAGAACGCCGTCGGCAGACCCCGCCCAGATCTGCTCGACCGATGTCACCCCGCGGCGGCCACTCAGCAAAACGTCCTCGTCAACATTGAAGTCTGCGAGACCAAGGACTCGTTCAAACTACAGGATGGATGGCGCTCGTTCCCGTCGGGCCATTCGTCGTTTGCCTTTGCAGGACTGGGCTTTCTGAGCCTGTACATGGCGGGCCAGCTGCATGTTTTCCATCATCGAGTTGGGGGAAGGGATTTGGGACGAGCCTTGCTTTGCCTGCTGCCGCTGATTGGGGCGACGCTCGTGGCCATATCTCGTTGCGAGGACTACCGGCACGACGTGTATGATGTGTGCGTCGGGTCGGTGCTGGGCATGAGTACTGCGTACTGGAGTTACAGGAGGCATTGGCCGAGACTGTCGAGTGCCCGGTGTGATGAGCCTTATCCACGACCCGGCACGGATCCGCAGTCTGCGGCTTGGCGGCGTGTTCGTGACGAGGAAGAAGCTGGTGCTTCCGTGGGCGAGGAATATGAGCTTTAGTCCGCGCGACAGCCCTGAATCTGGTGACCTAATTTGTAGATGGACCGGCTTTCTTTTCACCTTTTTGTACGAGATTAGATCAGTAGTGCTTTGGTTGGCTCGGGCGCCGGCGTTCTCACTGGTTCCCACGGAACATGGAGAAGAAGGAGAAAAGCTTCCCTATGTAGAGATCAATACCCTCCTCGCTTTCCACAGTAGAAGCCATTCAAGAAGGATGGACGATTATCTAAGAATGCAAGGAGCTGGGGCCACTTTTGTAGAGTCGTTCGGTTTTGTTTGCGTTACTTTACAAGGACTACCCTAACGAAGTCCACTTCCACTTCCACCACTTTATCGCGATTCCCGCTCCGGGCAGAAGAATATCGAAAACCCTCATTTCTCCTCAACCTCCTCGCTCTTGGCCAAGTCGTGCTCTTTCAACAGGGCAGTGATCTCATCTGCGCTCCACAATCGGTGGTAGATCTTGCCGTCTTCTGTTTGTCCTACCGTTGCGAATTCGACTACAGGAAGTTGGTCAGCGACTAAGCTCATATGGTAATCTTGACTAAACGAGAAAAAAAAAATCGTCACTTACTCTTCTCGCTGCTCAACTTGGTAGAGTCCATAGTCTTGCTCAGAACCTTGACCGCCATGCCGCACGCCTCCTTGAGGGTGCAGTCCTCCTTATAATCCTGCTTCAACAAACTTTGAGCACTGGCATTGTTTGCCCCCGCACTAGTAGCTTTCCAGCCGCCATAGTTGCCGGATGGGTTGCTGAGGTACAGCTGAAACTGCCTTCGGGGGTCCCAGCCAGCGTAGATGAATGAAACACCAAAAGGTCGCAGGCCACCGTGTTGGGTATATCCTTGTTTCAGATCGCACAGGCGACGGACGAGTTGTTCGCACGGGATGTCTTCGTTGTAGGTGAGGAGGTATCGCTGGGCGGCCTGGCGGGCGTAGTTGATGAGAATGTTGGCATCGGCCGTCATACCTGCGACGGCACAAATCATGTTGCTACAGAGAGAAAAACAAGAACTTAGAAAAAAAATGGCTCCTTCTCATTGTAGACTTTGGGACGAAGCTTGCAGCCGCAGCGTGCGAAGCAGAGAAGGTGAAGAAAACGGGCTCAGGCAGACGAAGACGTACTCATTCAGAACATAAAGCTTTTCCGCCGACGTATCCTGCTCTAGCAACTTTGAGGTGACCTTTCGCTCAGCGGCAAGGACGATGCCATCTTTGGCGAGAATACCGATGGCGGTTCCGGCGTGTGAGATGGCTTCGAGAGCATACTCTACTTGGTAGAGACGGCCTTCGGGTGAAAAGATGGTCGTCTATTGCGCGGGGGTTTCACAAGTCAGATTAGACAAGCAGGGACATGAGATGATGATGTATCAAATTCGAAGAATTGCAAAAGCACCATACTCTGGAATCATAACGACGAGACATGGCGATGGTATCGACCCTGTCGTCAGGTCAGGCGATTTCGAAAGGTCAAGGGGCGGAGTATCCTCTGTATTTCTAAACAGATATAGAGACTAGATGGGGGTTCTAGATGAGTGCAAAGGGGGTCAATTGAGAAATGCGATGAGATGTTGCAGTCGGGTTCAGATGGCGGGTTGGATTGCTGCACCAGACCACAAGGCGGCGTCACTCATCACTTGGAAGCAAGCTCCAGGCACAAGCTACGCCGCGTAGTCCAGCTCCAGCCTTGCTCGCTCTAACGGGAAAGATGGATACCTCAGGCTACCCGTTTAGCCCGCAGACGGGACGGCAGGAGCAGCAGGCCCTGGCACGGCTGACTCATCACAGAGCTCTCCGTAAGATGCTCACGTTGAGCTGCTCCTTCCGATCCCCGCTGTCCAATGTCCAATGCAAAATAAGCAAAAGGCGTGACGAAACCCCCGCGCGCCACAAGATTTGCCCAGCAAATTGGAGACGCGCCCGAGCCGATTGCCTTCTTCGCGGTTCTTTTCCTTCTACATCATCTGTGTGTCAACAATTTGAAAGCAGCGGCATTGCCTTGGGGACTTTCCGTGCCCCGACGAGCTCAACATAATCACCGTCTTGCCTGTTCCTGAGCCCTTTGCGCAAGGATTGGCAATCCCTGACGCCCAATATCTACCATTTATACCCATCCCCCCTCCTTCTCCCCCAAAAGTGCACACGACTCAGCAGCTCTTTTTTTTTTTTATCTCCGACTCACTTTGCACTCTTCGTCGCCATATCGTCAGCATTCGAGATCAAACGCGTATCTTGTCTGCACAGCTCCGCATTATCTCTGAGGTCCAGGCCCTTGTGGTGAACAAGAGTCCCATCTCATTTGAGCAATTGCGCGCACGGAAAAAACGAGAGGGAGCTTTGGTTTGGTTTTTTTTTTTTTTTTTTTTTTTTTCGTCGAAGTTTGATTTGCAAAGGGAATTTGGCCTCGTTATAGTCGTGACTCTCTAGTCCTGTCTACCTCGTAAATATCAAATGCCTGCCAAAGGCTAAGCAGGCTTGAGCCCTCTTCTGCAATAGTAGACCGCCACATCGGTTACATCCAAGGCAGCAAACAGTGCAGAGCTTCCGTCGCAACTGTCTTGCCCTGTCGCTGCTTCACAAAACCCTCCCGAAACAGAAGCTATATATATTTTCTAGAACAAAACAAAGTCCCGAGACGCAATGTCTGGTAAGCTCAACAAAAAGTCCCCTTTGGTCCAGAACTATCTGCAAGAAGGATCGCAGAGTAAAGACCCGTAACTGACCGCAAAATATGCGCAGGAGAAGCAGAGCCGCGGCGCTCAGTCAGAGCAACCAAGGGCCAGCACACGAAATCCTTTGACGAACTCGAACTAGCTGTGGTACCGAAGCGAAGACAAACAAAAAAGACGAAGAAGGCACAGGAAAATGAACAGTCCCAGGAACCTGAAGAGGTCATTCGTTGCGTATGCGGTGCAACGGAACAAGACGAGGACTCTGGGGAAGCTTGGATTTCGTGCGAAACCTGCTATGCCTGGCAGCATAATGTTTGTGTTGGTGTAAGCTCGTTCGAAGACGAAATTCCCGAAAACTATTGGTGCGAGCGATGCCGACCAGAAGATCACAAAGAATTGCTGCAGGGCATTGCCAAGGGAGAGAAGCCATGGGAGGCACGAAGAACAGCACACGAAGGAGAAGTAGCTGAGAGAAAGAAAAGGAAAGGAGGTCGAAGAGGGAAGGGTAAGCGGGGCAGCGATGCTAGGGAAGAACTTGACAAGGACAGCAGTAAGGCCAAGGCTAAGGCATCGCCGACCCCTGACGTGAAGGACAAGAAAGCGATGTTATCAAAACAAGGCAAACGCAAGTCCCGAGAGGAGTCTCAAGATTTGGACGGCAAGGTAAGGGACTTCAGTTGATAGTTATTCTATCATTGATCCACTATGCAACGTTGACAGACTGGCTAATGATATCTTCGGACAGTCGGCCAAGGTCCGCCGTGTATCAGAACGTGATAACATCTTTCCGTCAGCGAATTACGCCAAACCTGATGATTTGGCCGTATCGATTTCGGAACTCGTGGCGGGGCGAGCAGGACCTGCCAAAGCGCTAAAGAAATCCATCTCCCATGCACTCGGAGCCATTGTCAAGCAAGGAGACTTTGATCTGCCAGAAGGCACGTCGGAAGATGAGCTGTCAGAAGATTTCGCCCTTCAGATCGAACGTGCCGTTTATGACACGCATCCTGCCACCAAGGGACAGAAGGAGTATGGACAGCAGATAAAATCTCTGACCTTTAACCTCAAGAACAACCTGGAGGTGCTGCAAGGCCTATTGCATGGCACACATACACCGTCGGCTCTAGCGGTGATGACATCTGAGCAACTTGCTTCGGCCGAGATGCAAAGACAAACGGCTGAGATGAGGGCGAGAGCTGAGAAACAGTCCATTCTATACACGCAAGAGACGGGGCCACGTGTGCGAAGAACGCACAAGGGTGAAGAGGTTGTGGAGGACGAGACTACCATTAATGACGCGCCGATACCGATGGCAGGGGGTCCTCGCAAACGTGATGGAGGTGGTGGCGGCGTCGTCGATGCGCAGCACCAGTCGCTCGTGAAACGCGAATCGACCGGAGGAGGAGATCAGAGTGATATGAAAGGCCGATCGCCATCCCATTCCGAGGGGCCGCCGCAGCCGTCGCCAGGTCAGCCCAACTTTGACATCAACAAGGTGTTTTCAAAAGTCAAGTCGCCAACGGTGTCGCAAAACCGTCGACCCTCGGCCCCTGTGGTGAGAACGAATGGCCCCGGCTTTGACCCCGACGTAGATCGCATGCTGCAGGACGAGACGGAATCACCGCCGTATTCGCCGACGGAGGAAACCGAAGACCCTGATGTGATTTGGAAGGGATCACTCGCCATGAGCTCCATCGCCGACTTTCAAGCGACTGCCAAACACGTCGGAGGTGCCAACTTTGCGTCGTTTGGACCGTGGACCAAGCTCATCCCCAAAAGGATGACTGTTGCGGGCCGCATTGCGCAACAGAATGCCATTGAGTATCTCTGCAGCTTGCGATACAGCAGCCTCACCGACATTGTGGTTGTGAGCATATCGCCCACGCTGGCGGAGTCTCAGCAAGACTTCAAAGCCCTTGTGGACTATTTCGTGAGCAAGGATCGGTATGGAGTTGTTGGAAACAAGGTGGCGAGCAACGTCCGGGATACCTATCTCGTTCCCGTGCCAGCAGGAGAGGATGGGCACCCGGAGTTCATGCTCAATCTTGTGGACAACTACATTCCCAAGACGAGGACCGAACCAATGTTGCTGGCTGTCTTTGTGTATCGCAACGAACCGGATCAGCTCAAGCAAAACAGCGGTGAACAGACACCTGCGCCCACATCACAGCCACCCAGCGTCACGGCCTCACCGACGCCAGGACCGGGCGGCGCAAGAAACAGTTCCATGTCTGGGCCGGTTTTCTCGCCGTCGACACCGCAGGGACAGTTTGCACCGCCAACTCATCTCGCTGGGTTTCCGGGGCAGTCGACAACACCAGTTCCCATTCCCCAGCCGCCGCATATGCAACGACCTCCACCGGCAGTAGCAGCAGTAGCGGCGGCGGCGGCAGCAGCGGAAGCAACAACAACAACAACAACAACAACACCGCAACCACACGCACAAGCACTAGCACAGGCACAACCTCAGGCGGCCTTGGCACCGCCTTACCACCAGCCAGTGTTGTTCGCCGGTCCCATGACGGAAGCACAGAGATTCCAGGCTCAACAGGTCGGACAGAACATGGCCGAGGAGATTCTAGGAAACCTCGTCAGCGTTCCTACAGTGCAATTCCTGCTGCCGCAAGCGCACCAAATGTCGCGACGTGAGTGGGAAGTGATTCGATCCATTTACGAGAAAGACCCCCGGGCCCGCGATGACCTGCAATATCTCGGTCAGATACTCGAGAAGGAAGGAGCCGAGAAACGTGCGCAAAGCAATGCAGCAGCAGGAAAGCCAACCTAGGATATAAGCACATTGTCGCTGGGCCGAAGATGTCGATTTGCTGAACTGACAAGGAGACTGAAGAGGTTGTTTATTCATTTCATTCATTTTTCCTTCTTTTTTTTTCCTGAATTATGATTTTCCCCCACCATTTCGTGTATATACTTTGACCTAGATCTTTTCAACTCGGGGTCTGATGCAATACCTTGTTGGCAATCTCTATTGTTTCGCGGTTTGGGTTGTCGGGAATGGCTGAGAGGAACTTGCTTGAGCTCCAAGCCGCGGCGTCTGGAGTGGATGCTTGTCTTTGAGACGACGTTTGACGGCAGACTGTTTTGATCTAGGGACCTAGCTGTCTAGCTCTATCTCTAGCTTTGGCTGAATATGCATACTACTGGTGATGACCACCATTCATTCTCTCGAGGCTTAACAGTTGTGTACTAGTGCAGGTACAGGACGAACGACTTCACGGCCACTTACTTACCTTGGGTACTTATCTAGGTAGGTACCTAAGTAAGTACTAGGTAGGTAGGTAGGTGTTTAAACGTCGGAACAAACAACATTTCGGCAACCTTGGAAAGCATAATCATGACGTGGCGGACCCCACGGGCGCATGGCTGAGCCGTGCATGCCATGCGTCGACGTCACTTGGTCACTTAACCACTCAACACTTTGTCCCCACATCCCCGCGTCAACCCAAACCTCCCAAACCCAAACGTCAACGTCCATTCATCAGGAAAACAAAACAAAAAGACGGGAAGAAGGAGAAAGCTTGATATCCATCCTGCTTCGTTCGGAGATTTCCCCGATAGAACCCTCCGCGCGCATATCCCAACTCACGCACCACCACGCACCACCACTACTTCAGTTTATTTCCCCATATCCCCCCCCCCCCCCTACAATGGCATCGCACCAGCCCTTCTCCCTCACCAACGCCAACGGTCCTGGCAGCGCAGCTCTTGGCGCCGCCGCCGAGGTGCTCAAGCCGGATGTGCAGACGGGGTGCATTCAGTGCGGGGACGCAGAGTGCTGCTGTCTTCCTATTCCGTGTGTCGTGCTGTGAGCGTTGAGGATTGGGCTAGAGATGGGGACGGGGGATTGACATGGATTTGTCTGCTCGAGGCTGGCGGAAATGGTCTTTGAAGCTTGAAATTGAGGAAGGGAGGGTGTTCGATGTTGGATACATGGTCGGAGCGGATGGGTAGTGTGGTGGTGGTAGGGCAGAGTTACGCAGTATTATGACTATGGTGTTTTTTTTTTGGTGTCATTCTTTGTTATATATGAGATTTTTTTTCCTGCTCAATACGGTTAAGAATGCACTATCAATGCGTGGAGATGCAAACACGCCACACTTCATCATGCTGCCGTGCCGAAAACTAACCACTCATGCCCTTTTCAAAACACGTCGAGGACAGAAGCCAAGAAAGCTACTTTCATTCTTTCTCGTGCATCCTATCTGGTGGATGGGCATAATTGCCCATTTAAAGAAGAAAAAAAATCCATCCCTTACGCCGTTCGTGTGACCCAGAACTCCATGCGCAATGCTATTCATAAACTTTTGCCAATCATGTCCAAACTCAAAGCACAAGAAGAGGAGGAGGAGGAGCAGGAGGAGCAGGAGGATCTCGCTCATGTCTGAAAAATCGCATCGGCACCCTCCCAAAGCTCCCTCTCCCACTTCTTCAGCAGCAACCGCTCGTCGTCCTCCCCCCTCTGCAAAGGAGCCTCTTTCCCGCCATCCTCGTCCGGTTCTCCCACGCCCACCTGCAGGCTCCCCAGGCCCTCCAGCACCCTTCTCGCCTTATCGACCTGGGTGCGTATGGCGACCGTCTCGCCCCGCGTCTTGTCCAGGTGGCTCTGCATCAGGGCAATGGCCGACTCCCTCGCCTGATGGGGCCGGTACTCGTTGAGGATATGGTGGATGTTGATGAGCAGCGTGCGCAGGTCCTGGATCTTGGACTCGGCGCTGGCGGGGCTGGTGGACAGCGCGCCGGTGAGTTCGAGGAAGTTGAGGAGCAGCGACTTGACGAGTTTCTTGAGTTCGAAGGCGCGGTCGTAGTGCTTGGCATCCCTGGAGGCGGAGAGGTCGAGGTTCGGGAGGTTGGTGATGCCTTGGTCTTCGAGGGTGGGTAATTTGTCGTCGAGCTTGGAGCGAGGGAGGTCAGTCAACAGGAGTTGCCCTATAGTGCGTCTTTGAAAGAAGAATAGTTTGTGAAAACAAGAAAAGAAGGAAAGCCTTCACATGGACAAAATTCCATTTCCGGGTACGGGTGTGTGGAGGCCGATGAACCGCGAATCAGTCAAGTCTCACCACGTATTGATCACCAAACAATCGCCACCGGCCGTCTTCTGGCTCCAATGGAGGCTGCAGATGGGTCAATTCCTCCGGCAGGCCCGGGATGCGGACGACCGAAGCAGACGAGTCGCCGGCGCCGGCGAATGCGCTGCGTAGCTCCTCGACGCGTGCGACACGATGGGGCGTAAAGGACTTCCAAAACAGCGGCGGATTGGGGAATGTCGAGGCGAGCGAGAGTGCTTCTTGGTCGGCCATGGCATTGATTTCTCTTCTTTCTGTTTTGTTTTTCGTCCTCTTTCTTTCTTTCTTTCTTCGTGACCGTGCCGTGACCGCGAAGATGGGACTGGAAGTTACTTGTTTGCGCCGGCTAAATACCGGAGTGGAGGCACCAGGCGCCTTCCATGCTCCGACGTCAGCGCTTCACAACGGCCGTCCCACTGCAGGCAGCAAGAGGGAAGGGACATTGGACGTGGACGGCCTTTTGAATTGACACATTGATCAAGCAAGCCATTCACTCACTCACTCACTCATCAGCAGCTGGGCACGTCAATTGGCTTTCCAATTTTCCCGTCCGAACCAATTTACCCTCCTCTTTTGCCTGCACGCATGTGTGTGTTTGTCCGACGGCCAAGTGAAGCTTTACTCGTCGTGTATTTCCTTTTTTTTTCTTTTTTCCCTGTTTCTTTTCGATTCCTTGTTCAATAGCCGCTTTGCCGTACTTCCTAACCCCCATTCTTCTTGTCCCTACTCGTCGAAAGAAAGAGGCTCAAAACCTCCCAGAGTTCCAACTTGTTGGTCAAGCTTTTCCTGTTTTGTTTTGTTTTTCCTCCTTTTTGAAAAAAAAAAAAATTCTCTACACACTCAGAGGTTTGCACACACACACGCACACACACAAAAAGCCATGTCATCAGATGTGCGATCCCTGTTGCGCCAGCAACGAGCAGCCCGGCGGATAGAGCACCCCCTTGCCGCCTACTCAGACGCCGGCAAGCTATTATGTACTCTGTGTCGAGAACAGCTCAAGGCCGAGTCACTATGGAATTCACATCTCGGCAGCCAGAGTCACAAGGAGCGCCTCCAGCAGCAGCAGCAGCAGCAGCAGCAACAGCCCACAGCCAGCAGGATCGAGTCCCCTCCCCCACCGCCGGGTGAAAGCAGCAATGGAAGAGCCCACAAGAGGAAATTAGACGCAACAGATGCAGCAGACGATGTGGACATGGGGGATGCGGCTGCCGGGCGCAGGAAGCGAGGCAGGCCTGACGTTATTTCCCTTACGGGTCTGCCCTTGGGCGGCGGCGGCGACAGCAGCAACAACAGCAGCGGCAGCGGCAGCGGCAGCGGCAACACCAACGGCGGCGGCGGCGACGGGAAAAGCGATGCCCTCACGCCCGAACAGATTTCCAGCGCAGGCAGCAGCAGCAACAACAGCAAGGAGAGCATCATGACACCTCCGGGTCTGACGCGCAAGTTATCCGTCACACCCTCACAGGGCATCGAGCTGCAGATTCCTTCGAGGCCGGCTACGCCCGCGCATGCCCATAGGACCGGTGGTGGGCCAACGTCGTCCTCGTCGGGGGGTGTTTTCAATGTGCAGTCCCAGAACGGATCCTCGACGTCGGTAACAGCAGCAGCAGCAGCAGCCGCCGCCGCCTTTCGTGATGCGTCGGGAACCACGGCCGCTCCAACAACGCTAAAAGACGCTTCATCCTTGTCTTCTGCTTCTTCTTCTTCTGCTGCTGCTGCTGCAGCCTCTGCCGCCGACCAAGTTGTCGATGAATCAGAATGGGCCGCCTTCGAAGCCGACATTGCCGCCACAACAGCACCGTACGACGAAGAAGCCATCATCTCCGCCCCCGCAATGACCAATGAGGAGGCCGCTGCTGCCAAGGAGGCAGAAGATGCGGCTCATGCACAACGCAAATTACAGGCAGACATGGACATTGAGTTTGAAAGAGAAGAGGCCAAGCGAGCGCTGGAAGACGAATTCGAGGAGATGAAGGGGCTCGAACAAAGAGTCGGCAAACTCAAGGAGATGAGGGCGGCCTTTTTAAATATGAGGGCCCAGAATGCACAGCATGAACCGGGCTTGGCCGACACCAATCGTCCAAGGGGGGGTGTGCTCGTGGAGAAACGTGACGACGATGACGAAGACGAGGACGAGGACGAGGACGACGAGGATGAAGATGAATGGGATCTATTTCGCTTCCGGCGCTAGGGATACTTAATCAATCTCGTACCTGCTGTTTCGTTGCGTGATGAAGGGGAAGGGGAAGGGGAAGGGGAAACGGAATTGCCATTGGATGGAGGGCACTTTTTTTTTTTTTTGTTGAATTTCTCTCGGGCTGTATATCATTGGTTTATTTACTTGGAGCGCATCTATACGGATATACATATACAGACATGCGCTGCATACACGGGTTTCGCAGGACGAGTGCTCCGCAGTGTACAGCTGCAACGGTAGTCCTCAGTAATCTTACATATGTCTGGTCTGGCTGGCATTGCACGAGACAGAGGACATGTTGGCACGGATATCAAAGCACGAGATGGAGAGGACAGGACATGTTGGGATGGATATGTGGGATATCGTGTACACGTCGAAAGGATTTCGCTGGAGGGTTTTACCGTCCGTCTTAAATTGAACGTGGGGAACCATGATTCATTCATATGTGCGTACATGCATGCATACCTACATACCTACATCCATACGTTCATTCATTCATTCATATCCGTGACAATCATATAGAGGCCTCTTCGGCTCTTCGGCCCCAAAACTCAACGGGGCAACGAGCCGTCTCCGCGGCTCATCTGCTCCCAAAACCTGGTCAGCTTCCACACACGACCTACCCCGCGGGTCTCGTACCAGCGTCTCAGCTCCTGTTCCCGCACGCGCACCTCGCGCTTCCACTTGCCGCCGATCCAGCGTCGCAGACCGTCCTTGACTTTTTCCTTTTCAATCGCTTTGCGCTTCGCGACTAGCCCTGGGGAGACGTGGACGGGGGTCAGGCCGGGGACGCACTCTCTTGGCAGGACGGATCGCACGACGAGGTCCTCGACGGGCGGTCGCGAAGCGAGGCGCCGCGAGAGACGGATCGATACGAGAGACCAGGCTAGACGGCGGGAGACGACGGAGGTGTGTGTCCGGAAGATGGAACGGGCTGTCAGGTCGGCTACGCTGGGGCGAGATGGGGACCAGAGCAAAGGGGGGAGGATCTCGCGAGTACGTCGAAGGCGATAGCGGTGCAGGATGGGAGAGAGGGAGACTTGTCGGAGAAGACGATTTGTCTGCAACAGGTGTAAGCGCTTTCTTCGTAAAGTGAAGCTCTGTTTATGGAAAAACTTGTCACAAGAGCAATAGTAGCCATCTTTTTTTTTTTTTTCGACTGTCGAGGTTTGTTTATCACGGGCAAAGATGAAACAGCCATTGACGATGAAACACGTCAAACCGCGGCCCCTCACTTGAATGGAGTAATCAGATGAAAATGAGAAGATGGTAGAAAATTGAAGCACACAGATGGGGGGAGAGTGCATGAATGTGTGATTGTTTCAGTGAGTCAGTGAGTCAGTAAAAGTCAGTGAATACTTAGCCAGTTAGTCACTGACCGACTGACGGACGGACTCACTGAATGGCGGACTCACTGAATGGCGGACTCGCTGACTGACAGACTGACAGATAGACAGACTGGCCGACTGACTGACTGACAGTCTGACTGAGGGAGAGAAGAAGGGGCCAGAAGGCAGGGGGCGAGCAAAAGCAGTAGGAAGGTTCTGGTGTGATATACGACAAAAAAGACTGCGTCACACTTACTCTAGACGTAGCTAATACATCACTCACGTCTAAAAACCCAAGAACATGCAACAAAATCTCATTGGGAAGGCCGTCGAGTGAAGAGGACACGCCCCCGAGGCCGATTTGATCGTCAGTGGACGCGGTAGCGTGGCCAGGGGAAACATCGTTATCTTGGTCACCGGCGCAGAAGATCCGATGGTCCTTGACCGTTGTCACAGCCGTCGTTACCTCCACATCGTGCGAATCAATCTGCATGGTGAACAAAGGTTGGGCATCAGCAGCCACTGGGAGAAATGACGATCCAGGACTTGCCAGCTCATCGGCCGCCGAACGGGGCGGGGAGGCCACGGTTTCCTCGATCTGGACACTCTCGTGTGCTGAAGGGTCTAGAGGATGCGGCAGCGAGGTTGAGCTAGACTGGCATTCGTCTTTGACCTGGCCGTCGTTGTGATGGCACGGGGGACGCGCGGGGTGCATGATGAATCGAGCAGAAAATGGACAGGCGCTCAGGATGACGCCTCTCCTTCCCCGCGATAAATGCTGGCAGCCAGATGAGATATGTATGTGACCTTGATATGGACCAGGGCCAGACTCTAGCTGCAAGCCGACAGTGACAGACAGAATTCCAGGGTGCGGTTGATGTGCGAGTATCTCAACGACTGGAACCACTTTTTATCGGTCGACGTTGGGAGTCGGAAGGGGTTTCCAGTTGTAGAGCGACGGCAGTCTGCGTGCCCAAAAAGAAGAGTAATACGTTTTTTTTTTAAAAAAAAAAAGGGGGGGGGGGGGGATTCAACAATAGAAAGATTGGCTGGCGTCTGTACACAATCGAGTATTCAGTAAAGACAAGCGTGTCGTTTCTGACATGAAACGACGCCAAGCAGTAGGAAACAGAACTGGGCCAAAAAGAACCGCGGACAGGTCGTGCCCGAAATCACCCGCAGCTTGTGTTGAGAAAGCACAGAGGGGCAGATATATTTCGTCGTTTCGTCAGTCGACAAGACGGACGATGGAAATGAAAATCACGAGACTTTGCGAGATGCTGACGGAAGATGCGGGCATGATCGTGGAGCCACATCACCTGCCCGAGTACCGCCTTGCTGCTGCCCAGGTGTTCCTGGACCGCTCCGGCCCAACAGGTCCAACGGTTACGCCGGACCAGGGACTCCAGGGATGCCAGGGATGCCAGAAGTGCCAGGCGAGAACTCGCAGAATGAGGTGCGCATGCGGATGCGGATTGTGATGTGGACGTGGATGCGGATGCAGGACGCCCTTCCCCAACGACGTGCATATGTAGACGAGGAAAGCCCGGGGCCAACGGAACGCGGGGGTTTCGAGACGCGCGGCTATCGAATCGAAGCCTTTCCTTTTCTCTTTTATGCGCTTTCTTTTTCTTTTTTTTTGTCTTTTTGATAAGCCGGCGCAAGCTTTCTAAAGATGGTCACTGCCTGCTCAGAGCTGGAACCGAAGCTAAAGATGAGGTCGCGAACCCGCATTCAGCTAGCCGCTGTTGAAAGAAGAGGAAGGCGCGACCAGCCACCTCATTGTCCTCGTGACTTTGAATTCCGTTTTTTTTTAGCCGCCACTGCCCGCGCGGTGTCGGGTTGGCCGGGCAAGCCTTGGCGAGTACATCTTATTACCGCGGGGATTGAAGGCGCATTCCTCGAGACATCAGAGTCGAGCGATTCTGGTATCTATACGTGGACTGGATGTTTATGCGATAGACATCAAATCATGCCCGCCCACGAGGCAGTCAACGTGCCTATGCCTCATGGCGTTGACCGTTGTATGTGTAATGTACCTTTCTTCAAGTACCTACCTACATGTATCTGTGTGTACGTGTATATACAGGTTATGTATTGTTTCGGCACATATACATGCGCACATGCACATAAACACACACACACACGATGTCCATCGACAGTAATAAGCTCCACAGAAAATAAGAATAACAAGAACCAAGTCTCAAATCCCCATTTGTGAAGGGAGAAAAAGGCGAAAAAGGCGCCTTCGATCTTGGAGTTGCGTATGAACTTTTTACACTTTTTACCCCTGGAGTCATTCAAAGCCATTCGGCGGCTGCCGCGAGGGCCCGTAAACCAGCCTCCATTGAGAACGGGACAAGACCCCTTTCAATGATGGGCATTGGACGTCGTCCCATTGATTTTTCATCACCCAATATGACTTCATGGACCGCATCATCAGAACCACTCTGCGCTTATCCATCACTTGTCTAGCACCGCTTGGCGAAATGCATCATCCTTATGCACTTGACCTTGATAAAGCATCCCCCACAAAAGCCTAGCCCTGCACTATTGGGTGCAATGAAACCATGAGTTCGTTTCTATATGACGAGGCAACAAGCATGCATCGACTGCTTAGGGAGGCTGGCAGGAAAATCAACTCTGGTTCTCATCGTCTTTGCCCCCCACAACCCTTTCTCCCTCCTCAGCTATGAAAATTGTGGTTGAACTCGGCTAATATCTCATCCCTACGCCATTGAGTATTTCAGGGGCTGGCTCGCGGCCCTTTACAAAGGACTCGGGCATGTCACGCTCACCGGTCTGTTTAACCGTCCTCCACATAGCCCTTTCCCCTTCCTCCTTTTTGTTGTTCTCGCCCGTTGGCCTCGGAAGAAAGATAGCCACCAAGACGGCGACTGCGAACAGCCACTTTTACTGTTATATACGTTGTGTACGTATATACATACCTCTCTCAACGACCACGGCGTGAGTTGCCATGGTCTCCTCAGATGAACCAAACAACAAGTGGTGTCACGGCAAATGAACGAAACAGATCTTTCCAGTTTTCTTTTGTCCATTCTTTCCATGTTGCCTGACACTCCCGATCGGTGTGTGAGACATGCTTTTTGTCGGAGACTGCCCGGTCAAGGCATAAATGTAGCCTCAGAACGTGGCTCACAGTGAGATACTGACTTTTTTTTTTCTCCGTAGCGTTTTGTGTGTTCATGGGGTCTTTTTTCTTTCTTTTTATCTTTGTCTTTTCTCTTTTGCTGGGTAACACTTGTTTTGCCATGATCTTGTGTATGCGTAATGCTGCTGCTGGGATTTGATGCAGGCCACTAGGCGGATATCTGACGCTCCAAAAACACTTTGATTCTCATTCCATTCCATTCCATTCAGAGGAACCTTGACCACGTTAATTTCCCTTTCAAGAAGTCGTCGCCAAGATAGAGGCATCTTGATTTGGGAGACTGTTGCTTGAGGCTGAGATCTCGTGCATTTGCCTGCGCATTTTGGTGGTGTGGGTGTGTGGGTGGTGTGCTGAGCGACGGCGGATATGCAATCGTTCTGGTTCCGGAGGTCCGATGTGGCGTCGAGAGCCTGGGGGGTTTGTTCAAGGATGATACGGGATTGTACAGGAGGTTGTCGAGGTGGCGAGGTTGATGAGGTGGTGATCATGGAGGTGACTGGACAGGACGAGGTGGGTGGAAGGTGCCAGGTGGCGGAAGAGGGCGGCAGCTGGTGCAGCTGGTGCAGCTGTCTGGTGCTTTCGGCGAATGACTTGACAGGCGTCGTGCAACCGGCAGTCCAGGACTGCCGGCCCAGGATCGTATACATGTATTATGTACTTGGTCAACGAAAGCAAGAAAAGGTGCTGCTATCCGCTGCTATCCGCCGTCACCAGTTGCCAGCAGCTGCCAACCGCCGCCATCAGCTGCCATTAGTCCGGGACGGCCCGGCGGGGACCGCGTCCGCCGACAGTCGTTAGAGTCGCCAGACTCGTCGGCCCGTCGCGAGGGCCACGCCCAACACATCGTCCATCTGCCTCATCTCCGCATCATTTCATCATTTCATCATTCTCTGCATTGCGCCTGAAAAACCTCCTCGTCCTACGCCAACCTACAGAACCCCGTCCATCCAGGTCCGAAATCGATTCCAGCCCACCGCACATTGGTCCTTGAACCCTAGGGTACCCTACCTCCGTCCAATTTGAACCCTTCCCCTCTTTTCCCCTCTCCAAAACGGAACGTGCGACAAGTGTCTGTCTGTCTGACCGGTGCATGGCATGGCACATGCTGCCTGGCCAAGCGTACCCGAGACATTACTGCTTTTGGTTCCAGAACATGCCGGACATTGCCAGACATGTTTCTCAGTCCCCGGGGTTGCACTCTGGGGAACCTAGCCGCCTTTGTGGGATGCTTTGGTACTTTGCCCTTTGCTTCTTTGGCCGCGTCTTTGCCTGTGTTCTGTGCCTTTGGGCTGAGGATGCCGATACCTGATGCCCTTTTTTTTTTCGCGTTGTGCGGCGACCATACAACACCTGCACCTGCACCTAGCCCTCATACCTCTGTGTCCAAGGTCAAGAAGAAAAAAGGAGACAAAAAAAAAAAAAGACAAAAACCCCAAAAAACGGTCATATCCGTCTGCCGTAAAGTTCCGAGAATGCAACCAAATCGTTGCCGACGGTACATGCCGGCGCAGGAGTGATGTGACGCGTTCGACGTGCCTCTCGGGACGCAGTGCTGCCCACTCTTTTTCTTGGGAGCAGCTGCCATATTTTTTTTCTTCTCTTGTTATCCTCTTCGTCTTTTCTTTATTAGCCTTTCCCCGCTTGGTTTTGACAATCACCTACACGTTGGCAAGGAACCTACATCTTTTGTCATCCCACCCCACCTCAATGACCGCGAGCAGTTTTTCTTTCTTTTCTTCTCTTCTCTTCTCTTCTCTTTTCTTTTCTTTCCTTTTCTTTCCTTTTCTTTCCTTTTCTTTCCTTTTCTTCCTCCTTTTCTTATTTTCTTTTTTTTTTCCCTTCTGTGTTGGGTCTCAAAAGCCGCCTGGAGGACATGGGGCCCTCCATACGTCAGGCCTCTTATTAGCGACGCCCTTGACATGCTTTTTTATTATCCGGCATACATACATACGTATACAGATGCCCATGCATTCATGGGAGGTGGTGACCATGCACGCATGAAGGAGGGGGGCGGGGGGGGACCGGGCGGAACCAGTCCCTTTTGTTCAGTAACCTAAACCTGATGAAGCTTAACCGTAAAAGAGGAAAAAGGCAGCATCTCGCATTGTATCGGAACTCATCCTCCCCCGCGGAAGATGACAACGCTGTGAACCGATGGTTCCCCCTCCGCCAACGTCTTCTGTCCATGAGTAGAGACGATACTTCGCACACCTGTGACCTGAGACCCTATGCCACTGGGAAGGGGTCGGACAAGAGACCGGGTTTTTTTTTTCGCAAGGTGCCGCAGCAGTGACATATGTCGTGGCCAGCACTGACTGCCGATAGGTAGACAGATATGCACGTCAAACATGGCGGTTCTGGTGCAACGTTATGCCCAGATCTAGAACAAGAGCAATGCAACAGTACATGTAGTGGACATAACAAACGTCATGGACAACCAGAACGACTGGACCTCTTTTTTTTCTTTTTTCTTTTTTCTTTTTTTTTTTCAAGCCTCATGAACAAAGACCGTATTGCGGGCCCGACCAGGGCTTGGTTGTACACGTCCGGCTGCTTGCCTGAACTGCTTTCCCTGCACAACCCCCCTTGACCCCCCTTGACCCCCCTTTTAATGCAACAAGGAAACCGAAACAAGGTTGTTCAAAACTGTTTTTGGAAAAGAAGACAAGAAAAGAAAAAAAAAACATGTGCCCAAGTGTCACTGTAGGCGGGCAGGAGGCCGTGCCCAGCAGGGCCAAGAATACCTGGCCAGTCCACGGATTTCGGCAGCGGATGCCACTTCCAGACTCCCCAAACAGCGCCGCGAACAGGTACGACGGGTCTTGTCCAGGGGGCCAGATGAACGGAACCAGTAGCCCGGTATTCACCGGGTTTCACACTCGTACTGGTGCTCGACGAGCTTAAGCTCTCTTTGGCTGCGGACGCTTGCCCATCCTTTGGACGAACCACCAACCCCACACGGCCGCAGAACCGGTCATTTTATTTTGGCCGTGGCAGGAAGGGGCAAAAGAAAAGACCCAGAAGACGCCTGCAGTGGGGAAGGGAGAGAAAATATCTGGAATATTGAGAACGGTATGGTTTGGAGCGAAGCATGCATCCGAAGACGGGGGGGTAAGGGACAAAAAACACACGCACAAAAGAAAGAAGCAAAGAACGAGAAACGAAATGAAAAAGAAGACAAAGTCAATGCCCAATCACGACATGTGTGCCACAACAGCCACAAAATCAGACGTGAGGAGCTGTGAAACCCAATTGGCAAGAGACGTTGATACCCTTTCAGCCCTGGAAGTTGGAACAAGGCACCCTGGAGTCTGGCACTCTGACCAGAGGCCGGCTCTCCTGGACGACGCGGGCACAAATTCATTCTCGTCTGACTTTTGTTTGCGAATTCGTGACCCACGGATCCTAGAGAGGCTTGGTTTTTTTTTTTTTTTTTTTTTTTTTTTTTTTTTTACCGTCTGGGCGGGAGCGAGGGCAAGGGAGAGGCGCCCCATTCAGTCGACTTGGGAGTCAAATAAAAGGACCCCCTACTTTTTGAGGCCTGACCAACGTGGCACGTAGACGGCGCGTCGTTTTCGACCAGCCGTGCTCTTTGCTTTCCTTGCCAAATGCATTGAGGAGGAGGAAGACTGAGAGTCGACTTTTGATGCGGAGCATTGGGCACGCAAGGAGTTCAAGTCCAAGATCCAAGGGACCAAAAAAAAAAAAAAAAACAAAGACAGAAAGAAAGAAAAGAGACAGTGAAAAAAGAAAGGTAACGTTAAAACGCTCTGGTTCCCCCGCAAGGTAACACTCAAAAGGCAGCAGGGTCCTCGTGTGAGTACTGATAGAAGTTGATCTCCCCGTCCCAATCAACGACCTTCTGCCAGGAACATGCCCACGCATAGTGCCGCCACGCCGTCACGGCGTGTCCAGGACGGGCAGGGGGAGGGGGGTTTATCCAGGGGGCGTGTATGCTGTGCATATATGATGGGTGCAAACCGCAAAGTGTATGTAGGGGCCCATAAATGATGGGGCAAAAAAGGAAAGGGTACCCGATCCACGTATCAAAGACTCTTTTTTTTTTTCTTTTATCCTGCAGGAAAAGTAACATGACGGTTGACGATGGTGTTGGTGCTGGGAACGAGTTGAAAAAGGACTCGTCGCTTCATGGCCCAGTCCCCCGTTGTGGTCAAGAAGACAAACGAAGAAAAAAATGAAAAAAAAAAAGGACGAGAAAGGACGAGAAAGGGCAAAAAAAAAAAGAGGACACAATGAGCCTCTGAGAAAGAAGATTAAAATTACAGAGCAAAGGGGGGCATG
Source organism: Claviceps fusiformis PRL 1980 (assembly GCA_000223055.1). NCBI lineage: Eukaryota > Fungi > Ascomycota > Sordariomycetes > Hypocreales > Clavicipitaceae > Claviceps > Claviceps fusiformis. Next base: position 40,936 of record AFRA01000028.1, read on the forward strand.
AAACGGGTCAACAGTCAGTCATTCATTGCTGGAAACGAGTATAAAGTTGGCATGTATATCCCTTTTTGCGCAGGTTCCAGTGAATGGAGCCAAGATGACTCGATCAAGATTGATATATAAAACGACATTGCCGTTTGATTGACTGCGGGAGGTGTTTTCATCGAAGACCGAGAAAAAAGAAGGGAAAAAAAAAACCAAAAGAAAAAAAAACAAGACACAATCCAAGATCAAAATCACAGTCGTGACCCAGTTTGGTATCGCGTTTACCGAATCTCTCATCCACTTTGGGATCCAAACGGTGCAGGGCGTCATCTTGCATTGAACGAGGCTGAAGAAGCCGGTAAGTGACTTTGATACCCTTCTCCCAACTCTGTTTGGCGCAACGGAACAAACAGGTTGCTGCCAAATCAGCCACCCATTGAGACAAACCTTGCTCGGAGCTGGGTAGGGCTGAGCTGGGTAGGGCTGAACAGGATATGAAGGGCGTGAGGCTTTGAGGCGTGAGGCGTGAGGCGTCAGGCATGGTATGAGGTATGAGGTATGAAGCATGAGGTATGGGATATGGGATATGGGGTATGAGGTATGAGGTATGATGTATGAAGCACAAAGCATGAAGCACGAGGCACGAGGACACAACAGCCGAACGGCGGTTCTCTCCCCAAAAAGGGCCCGGCAAATCGTCTGGGCCTGGGTCTCCATTTGCAGGTTACTGGCTGACGACGGGATTGCCGGTTCCTACAAGGTTTTTTTTTTCCCTTTCTCCTCAATCTCTCACCCGGGGGCCGATTCTGCGTTGCCGCCTGGCCGATGCTCCCCCTCGACCATGTGCTACTTCGATCAGACACGCTGGAGCTGCGGCTTTTGGCGCTGGGGACACTTCCGCCAGCAATGCAACAAGGAGTACCGAACGGGTGAGACGTGTGGGCTCAAGCTGGTCTATGAGACAAAGGTAGAGAGGGACCTGTGTAAGATTTGCCTCGATATCGACAAGAAGGAGCGTCGTTATGACAAGATGTACCGGGACGTGCAGCGCTGGCAGCGAGAGGGGAACAGGAATGCCACGATAGAACGTACCTGCATCGAGATGGACGATATACGTGATCAGATTTACCGCATGCGCGAAGAGCACCTCAGCAAACTACAGTCGCTGGGCCAGGTATGGCGGATTTTCTTCTTCTCATCTCTCTCATCGTTTCTCATGGCTGTCGTCTTTTTGGCCTCGATTCTTGCTGATCCTTCATCACGGCACTCTTTGCTTCTTCTTTGCACGTTCACTTTCCCGGGTTTCCACTCCCGTTGCCATTACCATTTTCTTTTTCCCTTTTTTTTTTTGGTGCTCTTGGCGTACCTTGTCCTGGCTCTATTACTTACAATTCCTCGTGCCATAGGGTGCGACCTAGACCAGCGAGACAAAAAGAAGACAAGCCTTCCACGAGGCCAGCAACGCGGGAGAGAACAGAGGGGAAGGGGTGAGGGGGTGCGCAGGGTGAGTACCAACGCGACGTCAGCAGGGGGGAGCGCGCTTCCAGGAGCATTGGAGACACAATGGAATCGCGGCTAATGCTTTCACTTTTGTGCGGTAACAAAATCAGGCGCAGAATGGCGAGGGAAGAACGGGTGGAGAGGAAAGGGGGGGAGGTCCCATTATGTTGCGATACACGACAAGGTAGAAAAGGGCTCGACGAATGGAACGATATGATGAGTAAAAAGGAAACAACCCACCAGCGAGCCGCGCACCGCCGAACCCGGACGGGGACAGAATACTTCGAAATAGGGAACGCGTGCGGGCAGGGAGATGTGGAAAGGATGTTGGAGGGGGACAAAAAAAAAAAAAAAAAGGAGAATATGTACTGGGGGTTCGAAAAAGGGTAAAAAGGACATCACAAGCCAGGGGCATATCTCCCGATCGTCCGAAATGGTTTGGTTGGTTGGCATCGACGTCACTGGAAGTCCAGCATATCCAACTCGTTTGGTATATTGCACCAGCATCGGTTTGTTTCTTACACTTCAGGACAGCAACGGCGGTTATGCGTGCAGTCGTGTTTGCGGCTGTGGGAGGTATAGACGGTGTCAGACAGGATACCGCGGGAATTGGCGTCGGTGTTGGCGTTGGCTTGGAACACAAGCCGGCTTGCCTTGACTGGGATTGGGGTCTCATGTCGGAAGGGAAAAAAAAGGAAAATTTTTTTATGTCTTTTCCAATTCCGTTTCACGGCATTGGGCGGTCAGATGTTCTCGATTGTCAGTGTGCACAATTTGTCTTTTATACTGCTTATATTTTAGAAAGCTCTCATTCCACATTGAATAGATACCAAAAATCCATGACCGACACAGAGCGGACCACGCTGTGTGAGCCAAGATGAATCCTTTATCTCGTCATTTTGGCAAAGCCCTGGATCAATAAATGTGTCCTATAGAAATAATGTCTGGTTATGAGTGGGCCGTCGGTGGCCACAGCAGGCAACGAGCCAACAATTGAGCTCCAGAATACATTTTCAGGTGATCATGACGGAGAGGGGAAAAAGAGAGAAAAAAAGGAACGAGGAGCAAATCAGACAGTACTTGATAGGCTCCGTGCTAGAGAGGTGGTGGCCCACGTCAGGTGGTCAAGAAAGTGACAAAAAAAAAAAAACTTGCGCGGCACGAGCTTCGGCGACGCCGTTTCGTCGTTTTTAGGGTGAGGGATACGGGGTTTGGTTTTGCGAACCCGGACGACTCCATTAAGCACCCACTGCTGTTGATGGTAAGACGTCGTTAATTAAACGCAATTAGAATGTCTTGTCGTTGCCAAGATACTTCTTTGCGCAAGGGCGACGCTCGTCATTGTGTGCCATTAAGCGTGTGTGCGTGTGCGTATGTGTGTGCGCGCGCGAGTCCATACTCGCTTATCGGACTTAAGGTTTGGTGTTTGCTAACGTAATTGGGGTTCGCATTGCCAAAGACAGTTGACACGCAGGGTGCAGGCGCGCAATGTGCACGAGATCAATGATGGTTTCTGGTGGCCGGGGTTGGCTGGGCTGAATGCGCTGGCAGATTGATGTGGGCAACGTCCCATCACGTCGGTATTCGGAAACAGCGCGCACCAATATGGCCCCCTGAACGCTACATGGTCATGCAGGATCACACGCTATGGCTTTGAGATGCACGTTTGCGTCAAGGGGGTCGGGTACCGTAACAGCAAGGTTGACGCGTGAAGCTTTGGGACGTCTTCTTGCTGCAGGCTGGATGTGTTGCGTGAGAGAGGTGGACCGCTTGAGGGCTGAGAGTCGAATCCAGGTTGTGACTGTGACAGGGTCAACCTTCCCCCCCATTGCCGTGGCCAACAGACGCTGTTCAGCAGCAAGGATGTGTGTGATGGTCCACAGTCCAGTCTGTACATTGCCATGAAATGGAAAGCCGCTGCATTATTCTGAAGCCCATTGCCCACACAACACCTCCTGTTCTGGGGCCACCGCAACGGTCGACGCACCACTGGCTTGCGTGACCGCTATTTGAGGCCAATTTCGGTGCAAATCAACGCACGTCGTACGCGCCGCCCCATAGCCTTTCGTTTGTTCGAGAATGATGAATCGCAAGAGTCATTCATTCCTGTAGGCGCCGTCCCGACAGCTTGGAGTGAAGTGCGGCATGATCCTTGCTCTGCCCCTCACTGGCGGCGGGCCTGGGAACTAAAGAAGCGGTGCGAGCCGAAAACGGAGTAATCACTGATCAATTCGACAGACAGGGCTCCAAGCCTTTGAGCCTCTGAGCTCCGGTTTCCCAGGACTGGTAGAACGGACGCTCCACTAGTATGGCTGCCGTGCACGTGTTGGACCATCAGTGGACATTGTGTGTGCGCAAAAAAAAGTAAAATTGCCTGTCGCCTTACTCGCATGGATCCCTGCAACTCGTTGTGGTGGGTGTGGTGGTGGGTGCAAGCGGCTGACAGAGGAGGCTCAAAGTCGGAGCGGCAAAGACGAACATTTTTCTTTTATTCTTTTATGGCGCATTCGAGAATTCGGTGGATGCATGTATGTCGTTCGTTGACCAATGAAAGAAGGTGACCGACGTGATCTATATAATATGCCGGTCCTGGTGAGCCTGGCTTTCGAGGAGGAAACTTCTCTCTTTCCTTTTCGCGAAACAAGACTTCAGAGTTCAACCCAACTCCTCTCAATATCAATATCTTGAATTGTTTTTGTACGGTTTGTCCTCCGTGTCCATAATATGTAACAAATGAAAAGTATTATACGTCGGTAGGGGGTTTTAGTCATTGGCAAAGTGTAAAGCCAGGATGGAAATTTCAACAAGGCAGGTGTCTTATCGAGAGAAAGAGGAGGGGGGGAGGTGGAGGTGGTGGAGAAAGATAGGGAAAAATGGTATTGGGTATAACAAGGCAAAGATGAAGGTGGTAGACGTGGAGACAATAAATGTCTGGCAACAACCCAAAGGAAAGAAGTTGAGATCTGCTGCTTCTCTCTGTCGAGTGCATGCAAGGTAGCCGGCACGAGGTGTTGTGCCTTCCGGTAATGCCGAGAAAATGAACACACTGGAGGTGGGGCAAAAAAAGTGCCAGAGTGCAAAGCGAAGTTCAAGAACTTGCCAAATCTCTCCGGCCAGTCGAATCACATCCCTCATTCCATTGCGGCGGCGGCATCGGCAAAGGTACCGACAAGCGGATCGTTGGTTCCATCGTGCAAAGTTTTGATGCTTGTCGATCGATTGCCGTGCATTTCTATATTGTCGTCAGCGTGACTGGGACCGCTATGGCTGCTTTGACCGTCGTGGCCGCCGTGGCCGCCATTGGCACGCTCGTGGGCGATCCAATCTATCTTCATTTTTCGAGAAACACTGCCATCTTTGCGGTTCAACTTGGATGCGAGACTGTCAAACCGAGTAGCTTTGGTCCCTCGGCCAGCGTAGGGGGACGGAAGGAAAGTACCGGCGTGACCGAAGGCGTGGTGAGGTTCGGCCTCAAACACATCTACCATGCTACTGTTCCTGTATGTCAGCGATGTAATGTTGACGCTTCGCACAAGACGCTTCGCACAAGACGCTTCGCACAAGACGCACGTACTTTGAGGTTTTGGCAATCACTTGCTGCAACGCATCATTTTCCCGCCAAGATTCAACTGATTCGTCACCACCCACGTATTGGTCGTCGAAACTGCCATACTGCATTCCATGGCCATCATCGTACAGCAGGCAGGTTTCGTCGTTCTTGAAAGATTGGTTAGCAACCAGGGCGGAAAAGAAGAAGAGAAAAGAAGAAGAGATAGTAAAAAAGAACAAGAAGAAGGAAGAAGAAAAAGCTGTCGGACGGGAATTCGCGCGTCCAGGCACGTGGCAAGTGATTCTAACCTCTTCATAATCGTGGTGATCGCGCCGGCCGAGGCACGACTGGCAGTTGCCCATGCTGCAACGGCACAGATATCACAATCCACTACTGTGCTTTTGGCGCTTTAAGCGTGCAAGACATACACGCTCGAGTCACCAACAACATGCTCTGTGCTCATGAGATGATGTTGATCTTCTCGACGTAGTCACTCGGTCGATGCTTAACGATGGAGCCGTCAAATGTGGGGCGGATAATGCGACATCGCCGACCGGGAAAATAACGGCCCGAGAGGGCACCTCCAGGTCAGGCAGCGTCATCTTCAACCAAGCGTTTTGGTTTTATTTCAACGACATCCCGATTTTCCAGTCCTGATGCTCCCACCATGTACACACATGATTTGTCATTGCAAAGGCATCATAATTCTTTCATCGCTCCGCTCCTGTCGTCCTTGCGCCGCTTTCTTCATCATCACAAACTTGTTTCTGGGCATCAACCCATTGACGACTGAGGACTTCGCTCCCTGCCTCCATCCAAAAACCCTGGTCAACCTGCCCTTGGCCCCGCTCGAGATGGAAAGCCAGTCCAGACGGCAGCCAATGGCCGTGACCACTCCTTGTCGGCCTTGCATCGAGATGTCTTGTCTCGATATTCTTCCCTTTACGCAAACATGAAACCAATCTTGACAATGGCTGCTGATGAGGAAAACCTGCCCAGTCTCGTAGTGGCGCGGGCGGGCATTCGTGTAAGGGGGGAAGGAGGAAGGGTTGCTTTCGAAGCTCCTGAGTCCTGGGTATCGACACTGGTTGATGCGGTGCTATATTTGGCAGAGTCTATGATTTTCATTGATGTGAAGCAGCTTGGATGGAGATAAAAGGTAGCAGAAGCCGCTCTCATTCAACATGTTTGCCATCTCCCACCGCATCGCATCATGAAGCATCGTCATTGCCATACAACTGACTAAGTCACTCAAGATTTGATTCTGAGCCGAACGCCGAATTTCGCGAATTTTATCACTTTTCTTTTCTCTCATTACTCGTCTTCTTTCTAGCGACTTGATCTTCGCTCTCCCTTCCTTCTTTTCAGTCTGCCAACTGACCTCATTCTCTATGCTTCGCGCTATTTCTTGGACGGCGCTGGCCCTGGCGCCTGTTGCCCATGCCCGGTTTGGCCGACGTCCACCGGGCGAGACCTTGAATGAGTGCTGCTCTTGCCCGGCACCCGGACTGTCAACAAGCAATGGAGCCAATGTCATCACCGTCACACAGCCTCCTCAGACTGTGTACGTCAGTCTGGCGCAGGAAGAAGCCCCCACGCACACAGTGACAGTTGAGTGCACAGTGACTGTAGGCATTCATACCGTCTACGTTACACAGCTCATTGATGGTCCATCCATTGATGGCCCATCCGTCTCACCACGGCCGCAGTCTGCTCAGCAGCCTGGGCCACAAACCGTCACCTTGATCCGGGGGAACACTCAGGGGGACGCTCAGGGGCACGCTCAGCCACCACAAGTCACCACGACTGTTCAGCCCGAAAGCCTCAAGGGATTTTTGGATTCGAAGCCTAAGACGGTGACGGTGACTATGGAGGCAGACCCGCCTGTCAAGCCGGTTGCAATAGTTCCTGCGGCCCGAATCCAACCGTCTCTGGAGGCTCCATGGCCACCGTCTGTTGTGACAGGCACGCAGGAGAAGCAGCAGCAGCAGCAGCAGCAAACCCCAGCTGTGGTCACCATCTCTTCAAGTCCCGAGCCGCTTGCTGCCAACACTGCTCCAGCATCTCAACCCCAGGGCCCCAAGACTGTCGTTGTTACTGTCCAGCCGAGTCCTGCCTCGGCTCAGCCGGCTGCTGTCACGGCATCTTTGCAGGCCCAGACGATTGTCCAGACCCTTGACCACTACGCCACCTTGACCAAGACGGTCAACGGCGGTCACGGCGGTGACAATATTGAGATTATCATTATCAACATCTTCACGGGCGAGACCTTTTGTATGAAGAAGCACAGCGGCAAGTCTTGCCACGGCGAAGGTCATGTCGCGAGCCACCGATACCTATCTTCTGCTGTTGCTGCTGCAACTGGAACTGCCCCATCTCAGATGCCACTCCCCTCTGTCAACGCCACAACCAGCGCTGGAACTATACACAACACAGGCACCGTCATACTTCCCTCGGGAAATTTCACGGGCGCTGCTCAGCCTACCGGGTCCCGAGACTTGTTGGGCAGAAAGCCACGCGGTCCACTCAAGTTGCGAAAGTGGTAGGCGCCATAATTGTTTTGATAAACCAACTCAAAAGTACAAACTAGGACGATGTTGTATAATTGTGGTAGCACAAAGGGTTAAACAGGGGGGTGTTGGCCTCGACCCAAGAAAAGAATTGTGCAAAGTTGAAAGCACTGTGTAAACTATTTCCTGTCCATCCAGACACTTATTTATTCTTCCTTTTTTTTTCCAAAGCTTGATATAATAATATGCATTTCTTGACACAACATCATATACCTGCAATCAGTATTTCTCTCCCCATCCTTGACGCAGACTCGACTCAACATGTTCTATTCAAACGATCGTCATCGTCTTCATCTCGAGCACTGCGAAATGCCGGGTTTAATAGACACATGACTGTCACCCACCACGATAACCTGGACACAAATCGCATTCCACTGTTTTGATTGCCGCATCGGCCATGTGTGCCTCGCTTTCATGACTGTGATGGCGTGTCCCCCCTCCCATTCATGGCATCCGTTCCTCATTTACAAGCTCTTCCCTCTCGTCCTTGTGCAGGGCGAACCAGTGTCATGGCAAACCAACACTGTGGACCGTTCTCATCACCAGACCTAGGCCAATAATGCACTGATTGTGGAAAAGTCCGTCCGTCTTTCCTCCGCTCCAAGGGGCTTGACACGAGCGAGAAAAGTAGGACTACAAGATGGATATCCGATTGGAGGGCATCTTGGAGTAAATGATTCCGTCTACCTATCTTCCTGTTTATCCCCCCCCCTACCCCCCCCCCCATCTTCCCGCGGCGTATGTGTCATTTAACAAGAAATGAAACTGCAAAAGCCTCACACAACCCCCCCAAGGACGAGCTCGCAAATGGACAAAAACATCATCTCCAAGCAGTCCCCTCACCGTTCCCATTCCCACCGCCCTAAGCCTCTCGCGTGTACAAAGCGGCGCACCAGCACCCCCCGCAACCACAACCGCCCCCCAGACACGGACACGCATACACACTCCATCGGCCTGTTCAGGAATCCCCCTCCCCGGAACTTCAGTCCAGCTACAGCATCGGTCTTCTTCACCGCACCGTGCCATATTTCGCCTGGGCCCCCGAGACGCAAGCCCCCGAGCCCCCCCCTCCGTCTACCCCGTTCCTCATACTCCTCTGCTTCTCCCCAGCGCCGCTAGCACCAAGGCCTCCACACCGTACCTCACAGCCTCATCACTCTCATCCCCAAAACAAGTCCGCCAGCCCCAGCAGTCGTCATGGGTAGACAGTTTGTGGTTTCGCATCCTAAACGGCCCACTGCATGAACGTCTCGACACCAACAAAACGGATGAAGCAAGTAGCGTCATACCCCCCAATCCCCCATCCTTCCCGATCCTATCCCCAAAACAAGTCCCCCGACCCAAGAAAACTCTTTCACACATGGACACTCTTTGTGTTTTCGCATCCGAAATGGCCCTCCGCTATACAGTCAATATCTGATACGATAGAAAACAAAATTACGGAAATACTACTCTAAATAAATGTAGAATGCCTATTCATTAGGTCTATATATCGTCGCAAATAGACACTTTCCAGTTTAGTATCCTCAACAACCTACGCGGCTGGTGAACGTTGATATGAACAAAAAGGGCTGAGTAGATAGCATTTTCCAGACAACTTAGAATGCACATCCATGAGGCCTTTGAGGTTGTGAAAAGGCATGACTGGTCGCCCGCCACGGCGGGATGTTTCGCGCATTAGACGGCAAAACGTGGTTGCGTCTTTCCTTGACGATTTGGAATGCCCACGATGGGTCTACGAGGTTGTGGAAGGTCTGGTTCGTCGCCTGCCACCGAGGTGTGCATGCCACTGAGGTCTGATCATCGCGGACTATTGCGGCCATCATTTTACGGCGAGGGAGGTTATGGCTGACAAAGCTCACTTGCTTGCTTGCTTGGCTTCTTCCCTTTCTCCAAAGGCATGATGCCTGACGAGCAAATCCCTTGTATCTCGCGTGCTAAAATCACAGCTACCACATCGCTATAAAACACTCAATTTTCCCCAATTGCCTGCCAAGCATCTTGTTATACAATTTCTGTCTTTCTCGGTTTGGTTTGACCTGCATGCCTGTCGTTCTCTGTTTTGCCTGCCTGGCGAACCATAGCTCGTCCTCGAAATTCTTTCCAACAATGGCACAAAAGTAACCGTGGGACAAGCTATTTATACAGTGCCATTTTCCGCCCGCTTCCATGTTTATTTCTTTGTCGACAGTCTATTCATCCATTCCACGACTTGTGTCCACATTGACGTTTCGTCTCCGTGTCGTAACAAGCCAAAGCTTGCTAGTACCTTTGCAGCCATTGTCAGCAATTTAGCTTCGGTATTCGGGTGATTTCCTATCCTTTGTTCACGAGCAATTCATCCAGTCCTGATACCCTGTTCACACCGGTGGTATCCCTTTTTCTGATTCAGCCAATGTTGTCATCCTTCATTTGTATTGGACCATTTGAGCCTGTTGGCGCAGAAACACATACAGAGACGTTCTCTCTCCATCACAGAAAATATGAGCCTCCATTCTACATCTCGTCCTCGTCCTCGATGCCTGCACTACAGTCATCGCCGACAACAGGTTGCTCCGCTCGCTGTGTGGCGACATCCGTCATACTCTCCGTCATGGACAAGTCCGACATGTTCCCACTAGCTCCAGTCTCTAGTGCGCTGATACTAGCGAGAGCCTTTTCAAACTTCTCCTTCTCAATCTTGAGGTTCTTTCTCATCTCAGCCGTTCTGTCGTCCTCCTCCATCAATTCCACGTAGACGTTGGCGGCATCGGGACGACGAAGGCCTAATTTGCTCTCCATGTAGTAGGGTAGCTCGCGGCGAATGGAAGGAATCATGCGACAAATGACTCTTTGCGACACCGCGTCAGCGAAGCGCAAGGCAGCAAGGCGGTAGTAGCCTCTAACATATGCAACCACCTCAATTTCTCGCGCGAAGCGGTCTGGTCCAATCTTGCCAATCTCTGCCATCCGCTTTTTCGTATCTTGCGCTCGCTTGTCCTCGGAGAGCTGGTCACCTGGCACGAATTTACCGGGGTCAGGTCCGATAGCTTTCATGCGCATATAGTGTCGAAATCGAGTGAGTTCCGCTAATTCTTCAGCATTATACTGCGCAAACGCCTCTTCGTTGAAAGTAAGCAATCGCTCCACCTCATCTTGGTATAGAAGATCCAGGTCACTCTTAATTGCTAGCTTGTGTTCTTCAATACAGCTGCGCAAGTGCTGATTGGCCTTTTTATAAATAGACCTCTTCTTGAGATTTTCAAGGGACTCGTTGAGCGCAGTTCCCAACTTTTGCAGCAAATCTCGCATAGCTCGCGTGATGAATACGTCCATGGGGCCCTTCCACGGCCGCACTGACTCCATGACGAGGTCATTGTAGACCTCATCCGACGTTCGATCCGGCATTCCCGAAGTCGTCTTTGCTTGTATTTCTTCTCGTACTTGGCGAAGCGAGCGGAACCCTCGCCCGACCTCGGTGAACTGGGCGAAAGGTTCTGGTAGCAACCCGTTTTGAGCTCCTGGATTCACACCGACGCCGCCTCTCATGCTCAATCCATTTTGTTCCTCTGGTTTGACACGGCCATTGGGTATGGGTGGCGCTATACCGTTCGTTGAAGCATCTACACGAGGCCTTTTCGAGGGTGTGGTTGCAGCTGCTGCAGATCGACGTTTTGCCGACGGTGTCGCCGTCGCCGTCGCCGTCGTGTGATTTGTGTTGACGGAAGCATTGTCAGACTCATCGTCGGATATTTCGAGCACGGGAAAGTCCGATGGGTCTTTGAGGGTAAACTTGGGCTTGATAGCCAAAAGGCAATTGCGGAAATCTTTCGGAAGGGTATTGAAATGCCTCATGAAGTCATCCAACTTGATTCTCGAACTGTCCGCAAACCTCATAAGCCCAGTCTGGATCTCTAGCTCCACATTATCAGGCAGTTCCGGCAGCATCTCAAGATGGGCTTGAGTTTTGTCAAAGTGCTGCTTGAGCTTGGACTTGATGTTGGGGAGACTATATCACTCTCGTCAGTAAGTCGTCGGTCAAGTTTTTTCAAAATTAAAAGAAAGGAAAGGCAAAAAAAGAACGGGGGGAAAGAACGGAAAAAAAAAAGAAGAGAACAAAACCACAATCGCATATCGCACCTTTTTAGAAATGCCTCTCCCAGGTGCTCCGACAGAAACGACTTGAGTTTTTCCACTCCACATCGGTCGGCAAACTCATAAAAGGGAGTTGGCCAGCTCCCGACGGAGTGGTCTTCGAAAACATGTTCTTCCCAACGCTTCAAGTCGTCCAAGTCCTTGCCTTGAGGCCGAGAGGTGATAAAGTACCCCAGACCAGTCACGTGTGTCTGCTGCTTCATGACAGCGAGCCATTGGTCGTGATTACCGCCTTCGGGTAACAGGTCTGCTTTGGTGAGTACTCCAATCGTTCTCTTGGATGCTTTCAGTCGTCGAGTAAGGCCAAAGGTAGAAGAATTCTCAGCGTCGCTGTTCATAGGCATTGCACATATGATGATGGCAGATGGGTGTTCAATGTATGCCCTAGATAGATTGCGAACCACGTTGACCAAATAATCGTCGCGTGCATCTGCAGGATTCTGAAATATGCCCGGCATGTCGTAGAAAGACAGGTCTGGCAAGTTCGGACCCTTGATTTCCAGGGCCACGATGTTGGGCGAGAATTTCGCAGTGGTTGTTTCCGCGGCTTCTGCCACGGGTGTGTTGACGGCGATGCCTCCAGATCCGGGAATGAACAAGCTGTGGTGCTTATCGTCGTTGAGTATCGCGATTTGAGCCCATCGCAGCACCTCCTCAATCTGACACTTATCATGCACGGTCTTGAACTCATGAGTAGCTATTGACCGTTGTTTGCGCCAGGGGAAGAAGGGGTCTTCGTCGGTCACGTCAGTCTCGTGAATGGGGCGGTCGGCCGGAGGCTGGTAGGAGTACTCCTTGCGAATCGACACGCGACACGACCAGTCGCTGTTTTCTGAAACTCGAATGTGGAGTGGACAGCGCGTGCAAGTGCCTTCGCTTCGCGGCAGATCAAGGTTGGCCAGGCCAGACATGAGACTGGACTTGCCTGCGGACTGGTCGCCAACGAGAACCAGCTCGGGCAATTGAACGGCGTGAGAAACGCCAAGATGCTGCAGCTCACCAAGAGTGTCGTTACAGGCTTTCACTCGCTTGCCGATGTCCTGAAACGATACGTTGAAGAAGCTCTCGCTTGGGTTGTGGACGGGACTTGCAGCGGATGGGACATTGACAGGAGCTCGAGTTCTTATCTCTCGGAGCAGAGGGCCTGGCTCCGTGCTGCGCTCACTAGGCGGTGCTGCCGGTCTCGTCAGATCAATCTTGAATAGTAGAAACTGAAGAAGAAACGACAAGCATACGACTTACGGGCATCTGACCTTCCCTTTCTAAGAACATGATCTGCACGACGCATGGCCGTCGACGCACCCATGTTGGAAGCCGTCGACCTCAAGTCGTCCCCGTTGAGATGCTCTTCCATCTCGTGATGGTCAGGCTCACTCGAGTGTGAAGCATCCATTTCCTGCTTGATCGACAGCTCTTGAAAATGGCTGCCACCGCCGCGGTGACGCCGCACATGAGAGGTCGTCATGACGGGAGGGAACGCTAGAGCAAGAAACTTCTAAATTCCCGTCACTGACCGGACCATCCGTCAGGTCTACTGGCAGGCTGGAAGTGGATGATTTAATGATTTGTCGGCGTTGTTTCAGCCGATAATGTAAGAAACAAAAAGCACACGGCCGCGGCAACAAACCAGGTGATGGATAAGCTTGCAAGAGGCTGAATTCAGAGGTATCGTTCGCGGCGAGAAGTAGAAGAAGAAAAGAATAAACAAAAAAAAAGCCAGCAGGAGGCCAAGAAGATTGTTGTGGTTCAAAGAAGCCAAAGAGAAGAGTGTAACAAGAAAACGGGCTGTAAGAAACAGGCAAAGGTCAAGGTCAAGAGGAAAGTGAAGTCAAGGTGAATGAAAAGCCAAGTCACGGAATAAGGCGGCGCGGTGGTCTCTGGTCTGTGAAAACCAGCTCTACGCAGACACCCGGCGAGGATAACAAATGATAGTGCAACGCACTCAAGGCACGTCAACCGCTCAACAAGACGTTTTCTATAGTCCTGGCCAAATGTCAGGACATTCCTCGTGCATGTTCTTCAATCTTCAGCCAGTTCCGGCATTCGCATGGGCCGTGGTGCTCAGGGACCTTGAAGCTGCATTTTGGTGATACTAACGCGGACTAACGATGTCGGGAGCTGCTATAGTGGTCCAACACTCGAAGGAACGCCGGGGGGGGGAGCAGGCAGGTGGCAGGCGGGTGGCAGGCGGGTGGCTGGGATCGTCCTACCCCTGACTTACTTCCGTATTCCACATGCAGATTTCAAAAAAAAAAAAAAAGAAAAAGAAAAAAAAGAAAAAAAAAAAGAAAGCAAGCCAATAATGGTCCCTGCATCTGAGGCACCGGCACTGATACTTGGAACTTCTCCATCCCCACCACCAAGTCGTGCGTGCAGATTGTATGTGCACTTGTGGTTTGTGGTGAATCGGGAGTCGGGAGTCGGGATGGGATTCGGGACGGCCGTGTGCACCGATCGATTTTTGCATCTAATCTAATCAGCGTCATCAGAATTGTGGCGTTGCGGCCCGTCGTCGTCCTTTGGATCCCTCGTTGGCCAGCCGTACGTTTCGTCCGTACGTTTCGTCCGTCTCGAGCTCACGAGTCATCGTCGCACTTGGCGAAAGAAACTAGCTTGGCCCCTCGGAACCTTAATATCAAGAATGTCTCGTGATATTATGTTCGCCGTCTGATTGGTTCATTCTCGTGCCATGCTCCATGATGCAACGGTTCACGCCGAAGTCTTTATGTACACCTGTGGTGAGCGCGTTTCCACCTAGTCTCTCCTACAACCAATTCCGACAAAACAATGTGATTCATTCAAACGCCAAATTCGCTACATAATGTATCCGTCCACTTTGTCAGTCCCCCTTTATGCTTATTCCAAACACACCACATAGTCTCCTTCGTATGTTCTATCATTGACTGTAAAAATAAAGAGGGGGGGGAAATTAAAGAGGAAAAAAAAAAAAGCGAGGGCGGGAGGAGAAAAACAAATTGCATGACCCCGGCTACGTCACATGCCTCTGCGCCTTCCACGAATCGTCCAGACAACCCAGGTATAGAAGATGTGAAAAAAAAAAGTGAAGAAATAAAGAAAGAAAATAAAACTCCCTGTGGACAGGAAATCAAGATCAAACTGAAGAACCCCTTCCCAACGACGTGGTAAAACAGCCTCTTGGCTCATCGCACAGCTTCCAATCCCAGTTGTAGCTTTGCGGCAAAAAAATAAAGAAAGAAACCACAAATTTAAGACTTCTCCGGATGGAAGAAGCTGCGACTCGCTGACCGTGGTAGCATGGGGCTACCGGGTCGACTGCTCGACTTGGCAAAATTCCTGCTATCAAAGGTATCCAAGTTCAGACGGCGGGGTTCGGCTGAGCGAGAGGTTTGAATCGGCGTAATGGTCTGCTCGATAGCGGGTTTTTCGAAGCTGACTATACGGACGGGAGGCTGACGATGGAGCTTTCGCTCGGGAACACTGTATATGTATGTGGCGAGGAGAACGAAGGATGTACCGAGAAGGAACTGGGTGTCGACGTTAGCAGGGGGGGATCCCGATGGAGTGAGAAATCAGGCTCTCGCAAAAAAGGCCCTAGAAAAAAAAACAAGACATCAAAACTCACCGTAAAATGGACAGTAAAGTCAAAGATCCACATGCTAAAGATGAAACTAATAACAATGCTAATACTCATGGCGAAATTCTTGACAATGTTGTCGGCATCTCGGATCACGAGACTGGCCAGCATGCCACCAGCAGCTTGAAGCAATATGGCCGCCCAAACGACCGCATTGTATCCTTCAAAGAATCCGTGTTCCTTGATGCCAGCTCCGTCTTGATACACACAACCGCCCAGGAAGGCCGCAATGAGAGAGTAGAAGCTGAGCTGGACATTGCGCATCCAGACACTGGCATTGGTGGCGCTCTCTTTGAGCAATTTTTCGAAATAGACGCCCGCGAGACCTGACACAATCGCCGAGATCACCACGGCAGACACACCGGCCGAGTAGACCATGATGGGGTCCGCGGGTGGTTCGTCGTTGGCAATGCCCTCGTATGTGGCCGACCGCTTACTCAGATGGAGTGCTGGCTCGGGCACCGCCGCGCCGGCAACCGTCTGACCCAACTCGTGTTTCGATCGCGGGAAGAAGTGGTCGGGAACACCGTGGAGGAGAAGCGAATTGGCCGACTTGCCGGGCGGAGCAGGCAACGACACTATGCAGACGCCGAGCGTCAGGATAATGAGAGACATCCAGCCCTTGAAGCCCAACTGTCGACGCAGGAGCAGGACGCTAAAGACTGCTGTCGCCAAGATCTAGCGATCTAGTTAGCAACACGCTCTACATTCGCGGCGAGTTCCTTTTCTCTTTTTTTTTGGTTTTTTTCATTCCTTCGTTTTTTCATTCCTTTCTTTTCCCATTTTTTTTTTCAGTCTTAATGTGGGACGTAGTACTTTGACCTGATACAGAACTTGGAAATGGACTGGATCAAGATTGCCCACGGCAGCATATTGCAGCAGGTTCTGCAGTGTGTACAGCGAGGCCGGCCCGGCCAGCAACCACCCATCGCTCGAAAAGATGCCATTATAGATCTGCTCGAAGAGAACCGTCGCGGGCGTGCTCGGGGCGAGAGTCGTCGACGTCTCGTACATGGCTACTGTCAGAGAGACAGCCAGTTTGATCACCTCGTTGAGAAAAACGGCTGTCGACGTGAAATATCGGTGGTCGCCATCGGGGGGCATGACTCTCGAGTAATGCATCACCTACGAGCATGTCATTTAGCTCCCTTGTTCTCTTTCTCTTTCGTCTGCCTGTCTGTCTGCCTGTCTGCCTGTCTGTCTATCTGTCCACTCCCCATTCCTTCACGTCTTCCCGGGTTCGTAACAAGGGCAGCGATTGGTAAACAAAAACATACCAGTATTAAAGCTGAATTTTGAAAGGTCAACTGCACAAAAACCAATCGTCAGTTTTCATGGTGAACATGTGCATTGGCTTCGCCCCCGGCAGGGTCGGGAAATACGTGAAGGAACGTACAAAGACCAAAGATAGATTCTTGACCAGTCCACTCCCTCGGCCGCCATGCTTGCCAGCAGTGCCGTTTGCCCTGGAGGCAGCCGTCTCGAGAATCACCATGATTGTTGGAACTGCCAATGGGAGCGAGGTAGTCGGCCACGCAATACAGAAAAGCGACGATTGGTAAATGCCTGAACTTGTGTCGATTGTGCCTCAGCCAAGAAGCGCGACTGGGGGTCACGACGGGGTCCTTATCTGCTACCAAAGGGCTTGGTGCGCAAGACTAAGGGAGGGAGGAGGGGGCCGAGAAACAAAAGGAGTGACGAGCCGCACAGCAAGCTAAGAGAGAATGAGGAGAGAGAGAGCGCGAGAGACAAGGAGCAGTAAGCTTCTTTTTTCTTATGCTTCTTTTTCCCCTTCTTCTTCTTTAATACCAAATGACAATTAACCTGGAGGAAGGACGGATAATATGGTTTACCAGACCGCGGGAATCTGATTCTGGACGAGACAAGACTTGCTTGAGGTTGTCTACCTACCTACTAGGTAGGTACCTAGTAGCTAGGAGGTGGTAGGTACCTAGGCGCGCCACGCCTGCTCCTGGTGACAGCCCGTGACAGATCTGTGACAGTTTTAAGCAACTAAAAGTATTATAAGGTATTACAAGACAGCGTATTATAATTATAAAACATAAAATTGTCACAAAATTTGGCGGAGGCTGTCACTAGGAGATAGGTCCGCGCAGCTAGGTACCTAGGTACTTGGGAGGTGGTCAACTTTGTTTGGCGTCAACCCCCACACACGGGCAGAAAAAGTGGCCCAAAGTGACATTGATGTCCTGGTACCGAAAGAAGTACCTGGGCTGTCACGTCAAGGACTGGCAGGCGGAATGGGAATGAGCAAGCCAACTTACGCGTTTCTCGTCGTCTTTTCCCATTCCTCATTTGTGACCATCGGAACATGGCATTGAAATTCCAACGCCCGATTGATGTATCTTGTCTATGGTACATGTATACCTAGTAGGAAGGTACGTAAGGGATGTACAAGGGGGCTGCCGAACCTGCAGACTTCGGTAGGGGGTCCAATGCATCAATGATGCATGACGTTCATGTCGCCTGCTGGCCTGGCCTGGCCTGGCCTGGTTCTGTTCTTTGTACAGGCCCTACTTTTTGCTCAGCGACGCGGCAGACGTGGCAGCAGCGCAAAGATGAAACAAACGTCCATGCGGAAAACGATATCCGTCATTGTGCTCGAATCCACGTCTTTGTTTGCCTTCTTTTTTTTTTTTTTTTCTTGGCAAGAAAAATCCGTCTCTTGACTTCGCGGCATCTTGGCAGAAAGCTTTTCCACGCAACCGTCCCGGCCCTCCGTTGCCACGTCGGATCTGGTCAGCCCAAAACATGTCTCAATCAGAAGAAGATAAAGTAGTGCCTCAACTCGCTGGCAACATCGATGGCATCAGGCTCGCATTCGACGTGCCATGCACATCATCAAACACTTTTCGAAAAAAAAGGTCATGATCAAGTTATCGCAGGCAAAAAAGGTAGAATTGCAAACCCAAGAAATATAGAAAGAATCTTAACTGCCTACTATGTATCCCTGTTCGCATGCAAGACCAGTCCTTCTAAATTGAGTACTATAGGCTTAGTCCAGAAGATTCATTGTTGACACTCCTTGTCGGAATCCTTTTCAGCCCTTTACGCGCCCTGACCATGTCGTCCAAGTGCAAAGTTACGCTCATCAATGACTGTGTTTCCTGACCGAAGACCTGGTATAGCTTCTTGTCTGCCAAAATCCTGTGCTATCACATCCCACACTGCAAACTGCTCTTTCAAGGCATCGAAATCACTTCCTAGAGACGATTCGTATCTTGTCGGCTTCAATCGGGCATCATTTCGTACCATCTTTCGCCTCAGATGCCATAACTTTGACCTGGGCTCCGGTGTCGAATCAGGCGGATGTGGCAGACTTCGATCGTTTTGACGAAAGTTCCAGACACTCTTCTGCGGCAAGAATATACTTGCGCTGATGGATGGTACCAACATGTCGCGTAGCCCCTCATCGTGCTGGCTGCTCAACTCGTCAAAATGCTCGAGTAATACCTGGTGACTGTAGCTTCGAAAGAAGCCCAGCGATCCAATCTCGAACTTGGGTACATCGCTCAAAGCACCAAATGTTCGCAGCCATGAGGTAAACGCCTCCGCCGGTGCGCTCGCTATTTCATCCATGGCAGTTCGGCTACCGACAACCGTGGGCCACTAGCCCCTGGTAGGTCCGTCCCAATGAGCGCTCGCAGGAGCCAGGAAGGGTCTCTTGGAGAAATCGCATGAATTAAGTTCGCTCCTGTGCTGGGTATCGGGACATTCTAGGAGCCAGGACAGGTTCGCTTCTGCGTGCAACAGATCAGGGTGCTTCTCCAAAAACCGCTTAACGTCGTGAGACAGCGAGGTCAGGTGAGTTGGACCTAGACTGGCTCTGTTCGAACCATAGGCAATGTTGTGATCTCGCATGAAACGAAACACGTCAAACTTGACATCATGTGTAAACTGAACCTAATTGAAACCATCAGCTCTGTTGCGTTGCAAATTATGATTGCACAGGGTAAGATGAAGGGGCCTCACTCCAGGCTCGATCCTCCAGAACCAATCATATGTCTGCAGTCTCTTCTCTTTTGCAAACGGTCCATTGTTCCATCGCTGTATCTGACGAATGCTTTGCAAGGGCTCAGATAGGTCACCCCGAGTTGGCGAGGGCTCTTGGGTGGAAGTCTGTGTTGACTCGGCTTGACTATGACAAACGTTATTGAACCGTCGTGGGTCGACGTCATTTTGGCGAGCAACCTCATAAATACAAGTTGCCGTGGTAGCGTTGGACGTCAGTTGTCGAAATCTGTCACTCAGTGTCTCCACACCGAAGAAAACCCAGTCGTACTTGTATCTATTGTTGAAGGAGTCCTCCAACTGGTACATCGATGACAACAAAGGCTCTAGGTCATTTTCATGGGCTAGAGTGACGAGGGCTGCCCGTGGAGTGGAATCAAGGGCAGATGCTGGGCTGAGAAAATGGCATTCTGCAGGCGAGTAAAGGGGAATGAGAAGTGCTAACCATGACCACTTAGCAAGCTGTACCAAGTTGTGTAACAAGTCTTGACATCGCCTCGGCCCCGTCATCCTGGGTCGGAGACGAATGTGTTGTTATGACAGTTCTCAACGCCTCTGTGCAGCGATGTGTGGGAGCGCAAATCAGGGAAAGGGAAGTGAAGGTAAATGGGTTGGTGTGGGAGAGAAAAAAAACAAAGAGGGAGGCGAGAAAAGGGAACTCGGATGTGAGGAAGCGAGAAATCGACTCCCAGGTAGCTTTCCGTCGAGTAGCAGAATTGGAGAATTGGAGTAGATGAACAAGGTTGGAGATGAGAAAAAGGAGACGGTGAAAAAGAAAGCAAGGGGGCGAGATGGAGCATTTTGTGTCGAGGAACGATGGAAAGTCCATATTCTATTGGATCATTGACTTTGGGCATACAGCTGGCAGGCAGCTGCGAGGACGTCCTGCCCTATGTATGCCAGCTGTTTGACTTGCCACTTGTACCGCACCGATTCAGTGGCTTCCACTCTCTCTTTTAGGCTTTGTTTCCTGCGCGTAGGGATTGCAGTGTTTTGGTTGTAGCTTTATTTTATTATTTTCTGTCGTTCGGGAACGGGGATTAAAGTGTGAACCAAGTCCGATAAAATTGTCCGGTACGAGTCCATGACACGACATACTACATACATACGTACAAATGTTAATATTCCTAACAGAAAAGCTGAACTCACGATTCACGATTTTGGCCCAGACAACCAAATAACAAACCCAGTCGCCATATTTTCAACACAGGCGACAAACGCCTTGAATTTTTTGACCCAAGCCCAGTTATTCGCATTGCCTCTCAGAGGCAACAAGAAATTACAAAAGAAAACAGACATTCTTCCGATTATGAAAGCTTCTTTCTCTGACAGGTCGATAATATACACTACAGAGGTGATTTAAAACAAGGGGGATTCAAAGCACCGCTGAATTCGAAAGGATATGAAAAACCCACGCCGTTCCCATTTTAAGCCTCCACCTCCATGGTGTCGACGTCGACTGACCCGTCTTCTAAGCTGAAGTCGAGTACTCTTGCGTATTGTGATGTAAGACGCTGTAACTCGCGGTATTTGCCTGTTTTCACAAAATCAGCTCGGGTGCTTTGGTAGAATGTTGATCACTTAGAAATGCTGACCCAGAATCAAAACGACACCCTTCAAAAGCTCTTTGCGATCCCAGCCGCATATCTCATTGCTGGCGCCGTACCATCCCCGACCAGAGCAGTTGCTGGAATGCTTATCCTGCAGAATTCCACCCACCAAACTGTTTAGTAGTTCCTCAACCTTTGGCCGAGTACCCTCTGCGCCCAGGCGTTTGGCATACATGAAGAGATATAGGCGGAATTCTTCTTTGGCTTCGAGTTGCAAAGCACCAGCTATGCGATTTTCCAGGTGTGCAATGCTGATGCTGCTCTCCAGATCCGCCGCTTCTTTCCGCTGAATGACTGTTTTGATAATTCGTTGCAATGCATACGCACGACCTTTGAGGAGAAATTCGTTCGTAGTGTGACGTTCGAGAAACGGGATGATGCCAGAGGACACGGTGACGTTGGGGGTCTTGTTTGTGTTCTCTGCTGAGTTTGGACCAATGGCTGTGGATTGCAACGCAGATATAGAAGAGTCATTTGAATTCCAGTACTGTGATCCAACCGCCCACCAAGCTTCGCTGAGCCTCTGCCAAGCGAACATTTCCCGGGCGTAGTAGAAACCATCTCCGTTTGTCAGCGTCACAATAATATGACCGGTTGAGTTGAGATGCGCAGAAGTGACACCCAGACCCGGAGTAGCAGAATGCTGGTTCAAAGACGTGACGGCTACGTCGAGAATGGGTCCTAATGAAACCGGCGGATGGGGTGACGATTGAGTCTTGATCCCCCAAACATGGGCCAGTCCCGCGGCCGTGATGCACAATAACCACTGTTCCCTGCACTCCAGGATGACGGGCTGCGATTCGAGGACTATGGGGTTGAGCAATCTTCTACCAGCAGGAGTCCACACGTGGATTGATCCGTCTTCGCACGCTGCCGCCCAAAAATTCCTATTCGCAGTCACCAAAATGACGGCGCGGGGCAAGAACTCCTGCCATAATAACTCGCCTCGCTTGGTGACCAAGATATGTGAAGGGTCGCGAGGGTTTGCATCATTTTTGGCCTCCATGATGACGTTTTCGGGTGCTTTGGACGCCTCTTCAAGCGAAGCATCATTTTGAAGCACGCCTTTGTCCATCGCTCGCAGGATGTGCGACCGGATGCGAGGCACTGCGAGCCTGACTTGTGAAAAGGTTATGGATGGATTCAGAACAGCTGGGCGCAAGAACTCGGGAGTTGGAGCCATTCCATGTTGCGTGGGAGCCAGAGCAGCAGGCTCAACACCGTCAACGCCATTGGTGACGATTTGCGTGGGACCAGTCGCTGCACGTTTGGCAGTTGGTGCGTCTTCTTCGTCAGCTTCGGCGGCGACAGATCGCCTCTTGTTACCGAGCAGCATCGAAGCGATGCCTCCCTTGGGCAGTCCGTCAAATGGCTTGCTCAGGTCAAGCATTGTTTGTGGCACGTCGTTCTGTGTACTTTTCGCAGCAGTGGATCCAACTAATTGTGTTTGCGGGAGCGAAGATTGACCAATTCCCGATGACGAAACCAGGAGCGGTGCCACCCTTTTCTTGCCATCCTTGCCAATCGTCACGCGAGATTTTAGTTCCTGGACTCGTTTTGCAGAGTTGTCCTCGGTCTCCTCTGGAGGCTTCTCGACCGCTTCGGATGAATCACAGGTCGTAGTTGGTTTACCGGATTTGGTGCCATGCGGAGCTGGTGGTGTGACCTCCTTGGGTGTGTCGGATGGCAGATCGCCCATCAAGGCTCCCATCCTCGACTCAACAGCTCTCGACTCACCGGCCTTGCTGTGTGTCTCTAGCAGCAGGCTATCCACATCTTCCGGGATGCCCATGCCCTTCCTTGAGGCCCCGTACTTTTGTAGAGCTTTGACATTCGCTTCGGTCTGCGCGACCCATCCCAGCTCTCCCTCGTCGAATTTCACGACGACGATGCCGCCATCCAGGCTGGCGGCGAAAATGGTCTGTCCATCAGGGGTCCATGACAAGTCGGAAATGGATTTGCCGCTGAGGTCTTGCAAAATGACGACTGGACGGGAGGTGTTGGTGTTCCAGATACTCAAGGTCTTGTCCTGTCCAGCAGAGGCAATCACCGTGACGAATTGGCCGCCGGCGTCTCCATTCGTCGCAGCAGTTTCGACTGGCTTCGTGGTATGAAACAATCGCGGAGAGAAGGAGCAGACTTCGGTGGGCGCTTCGTGCCCGATGAGGTTGATCTCGCTGTCCCATCTCGTTCGCTCAATGATGGCAACGGAACTAACGGGGCCATTCACGGCATTGGCAGCAGCAATGTGGTTTCCATCCGGAGACCAAGAGCATCGCCGAAAGTACGTGGTCAGAGGTGAGCTCTTGAAGGGCGAGCTTATGGTCGTTTCAAGAACAAAGTTGTTGATCATGTCGTGCTGGGTTGCGTTGGGGGCTGGAGGAGTATATCGGAAAATCTTGATGGTTCGATCGTCGCTTGCCGTGGCAAAGAATTTGTTTGCGGGATCAAAGGTAATGCCTTTGACATGGCTCTGGTGCGCTGGGATGGACTTTAGCTTTTCAAACGTGTGGCCAGACCAGACGACGACCTTGGAGTCCAATCCGACGGACACCAGCAGGGACGAATCGGGCGACCAGGCCAGATCCTGCACATCGTTGTCGTGGCCAATGAGTCGCTTGTAGGTCTTCCAATTCTCAGCGGGCGGCGGCTCGTTGTTGCCAAAGGTGACGGCGGGCGCACTCTTGTCCCGATGATAGACGCAGATCAGCTTGTCATCGGCCCCGCTGGCCAGATATCGTCCGTTTGGCGAGAAGCGCACGGAATGGATTGTGCCCAGGTGATGGCTCATGTGGCAGAGCTGGCGCGGCTTGGTGTAGGACGCATCCTTGGCGTGATAGATTGCCTCGGTAGACCAGACTCGAACGTGGCCATCGCCGCCAGCGGTGGCCAGGCGTTGGCCATCAGGAGAGACGTGGCAGCTGTAGACCTCGAAATCCTTCTGCTCGCCGCTGTGGCTCAGCCACGAGGGCTTTATGACGTGCATGCCGAGGATGCCCGTCGCATGGGCTTTGCGAGCGGAGGTGACACGGTCACACGGTGATGTGGTGATGGAAGATGTCGGGCGTGGTGTGCTTTGTTGAGTGCGCGATGTTTCGAGGGCTTCGAGGGTTTCGAGGGCTTCGAGGGCTTCGAGGGTTCGAGGGTTCAATCAAAGGTTACCAGACGGGAAATGCCCACATGCACATGCAGGCCCTCCTGAGCAAGCCTCCTGGGTCATTGGGCGTCTCGGGTTGCAGCTTGTTGAGTGACTTTGCTGGACCAGTCAAGGTCGTCAATGTCAAACAAGGCTGGGTTGACGCGCGCGGCGCGCCTCGTCTTCAGGGTCCCTTTTTTTTTTTTTTTTTTTGTCCTCCCTGGCCTCGCTGGCAACTCCAGACAACCCAGTCAGTCCATCGCAGCGAAAAAGGTCTCGTGCTCGCTCGTCCGTGAACACCAAATGTAAGTCAAATCAAAGTTTCATGTGGGACCAGCGCATTGCGCACTGGGCACTGCGCAGCCAACATTGGAATCCATTCAACCTTGATTGATTTGATTGTTGTCTTTCACTGTTCTCTTGATGGCTTCGCCGACGAGTTCACAGCAGAGAAAGAGCCTTGACGGGGGTACCATGTTCTCGCTTCGGCGACGGGTTGTCGCTGTTTTGTTCCTTGCTTTGATGCCATACAAGCCAGAATCCATAATGTTTCATGATGGTGATGCTTCATTTGGAACGGTGCCCGGGTGTTGTGCGAATTCTCAACATACATGTCTCCGGCCAATGCTCTCTTTGTCATAGAATCTCTGAAAGAGATCACAGCAGTGGCCTTTGGCTATGTGCAATCTTCAATCGTGCTCATAAAGAAGCAAGATTACTGAATCAAGAAAATGCCATCCCATTCTGTAATCTGACCTTCATCCCATCATGTCCCTTACAAAGAGCCGACATGTACAAATTGAGAATGTGCCATGCCATCGTTCACCTAGGAATGTCTTGTCTGTCCAATATTGCATTTCGCCGCGCATGATTCTTCAAGCTTTTTGCCAGTCATCAATACCCGTCTGTTATATAATTAACAAACTTTTAACATTCAAAACCATGCTACCGTACATCATATATGGCCTTACTTCTCTTTACCAACTCTGGCATGCACAAAGGCAAAAGCCATGCCAAACCGCCGCCTCTAGTCGACACGCTTGGCAGCTCATAGGACCGATGCCTCCTCCATACTATCTCGAGATCCAGTCCCCAACAAACCACAAAGCTGCCCATTGGCATAAAGCTCACTTTCGAGCTAGCATGTCTTTCACCTGGATGCATCAGCACGACATATTCGGAAATCGGATACGGGTAGCTCTTCAGCAGAAGCGATTATCGAATCTCTCATCTACTGGCTAAAGGAGTAGATCTCTCACTTGTTGCTATACTGCTTGCCGAAGGGGTGGTCTTGTTGAAGCTGCCAATTCTCGTTCGTCTTGTATATATTTGTCTTGCGCTTGGAGAAATGTCACGCAGGCATCTTTATTTTGTTTTTTGCTCCAGGTTTCAATGAGTGGCGGTTTCTTATAATTTCAGAATTTCTCAATAAGGCCTTCGAGAAAGAAAAAAAAAAAAAAAAAAACAAGAAAACACTCAGTTCCAAAGACAACGGTGGTGAAGGATCGGAGCCACCCACAGTGCTACCTGTTCATGTTTTCTTGGAGCCAGTTAGATAAAGACATCGAGTCGTGCGACTAACCCCTACTTTTATCCGTTCATCATCATTGGTACGCACACACGGTATCTTCCTTTAGTCAGATAGATTCCGCCTCCCACTGTATATGTAGGTAGATAACGATAAAAGTTCGTCGGTCACTGTTTTAAACATCGTGTTTCGGTCCTCGAACGAGAGGCGTTTTTTTGGAGACCGATCAGAATGTCACAAAGTCCTGCTGCGAGGATCAACGGCAAGACCATGCATGCGCTTTCAAGACGAAGAGGAAACTGATCACGGTCCTTGACTACCTACCCACCTACCTACTGGTCCAACATGTATCCTGCACGGAGCCACTGTCGGCTGTTGACCTCAAAATCCAGTCTCTTCAGGGTAGGATATTTTTCATGGAAAAGACACATACGCATGAATTGACGAAGTCGCCGGTCGGACACTTGCTGGATATGAGAGTGAAAGGCCTCCGCTAAAAAGGTCCAGGTTAAAGAAGCTCAAGCTAAGCAGCCAATCAGAATTCGTCTTGCCACCCCGGTCTCTCTGTTCACGCTAACGTTCACAATGTGGTGCAAGTCTCATGGCATCATTCACCAAGAACTTACTCTCCGAGCAACCATGATCCTGACAAAGCATCTTCTTAGCCGCGTCATACGCCTCGTGCAAATTGGCCTCTCGCATGCATCTTGGCGAAATATCACTTCTCTTCTTTTACCCTCGTCGATCCCACAGAGACAGCTTGTCGTCCATCGGGAGTGACGTCAACAGTTGACAATCGCTGACAATACCACATGACATGAACTCGAGGCTGAAGCAATTGAGTAGCGCGAGGCATCGACGGCATCTGTCATCGCGGTTTTGAAACAGGAACGGTCTCGTGAAGTTTTGGGGACCTCTGTATATTATACACCGCGCTCGACTCGAGTGCTCTTGCGGTCTTTCTCAACATGAAACCCGACGTAGAGCATCCGCACGGTGCGTCTGGGACAAGCCATGAATCCCTTGTCGAAAGTATGGTTGGGGCGGCTCAAAAAGAGGCGGCAGCGGAAAGTTCAGAGAGCGAGAAGCCGGAAACTGAGCCGAACAATTTGACAGAGGAAGATGCCCTGAGAAATCTCACAGGCACTGT
The DNA here is from genome assembly GCA_000223055.1 of Claviceps fusiformis PRL 1980. Taxonomy (NCBI): domain Eukaryota; kingdom Fungi; phylum Ascomycota; class Sordariomycetes; order Hypocreales; family Clavicipitaceae; genus Claviceps; species Claviceps fusiformis. Next base: position 67,744 of record AFRA01000028.1, read on the forward strand.
CAGAGACCAGGACGACTTGGAGCGGGATATTACCATACAAGCAAATGCGGCACTGACGGAAGCTGAAGACAAGAAGGATCAAAATCGTATAAATAAACTAGACTTGACCAGGCAGAAACTGAATTCCCAGCTCGACAAGGAGAAAAAGAGACTGGACCGGGCATCCGGAAATCCATACCAATCGCGTAATGTCCAGAAAGAAATTGCAAAGCTGGAAGCCGAACTGTCGCAAGTCTCAAACGACATCAGCGATTTCCAGGCACGCATTGATAAGAGACATGAAGAGGATCCCCTGGTGGATGTCCATCAGCCCAAGTCCAAGAGGCTTCCTGGCGAGAGCCATCGCGACTATCTCATCAGAACTGGAAAGATCACCCCTTTCGCCAAAATTGGCGGACCTCGACCGCAGGGCATAGAGGGACAACTTGCCGACACAATTCTAGAGGCGGAAGAAGAGGCTGCGGTGGAACACTTGGATAAAGATTTTGAGGGTCCAACCTCTCACCAGCTCTTGCGGCGGCCAGGCTTTACCGATGATGTAGTCGATGGGAATAAAAAATCCTCTACGACTGCGGTGGAGGCGGAGTTCTCGCTGCGACCGCGCAAGAAGCAGCGAACAGGACGAGAGCGCAGTCCGTCAGCAGATTTCGTGCCCGAAGCATCATCAGAATCAGACTTTGGAGAGTTAACAATATCGCAACAGGGAAATGAGGAAGACTTGATCCGTCAAGAACGTCGTAAGGCCAAGGCAAAGTCAAGGGGCCAGCAGCCCGAGGGCATCGATCTCAGCAAGTTGGATGATGGCAACGAGATGTTATACAAACGAAGACTGAGCGACTGGATTTCGAGACGGAGTCGGGCTAGAAGGGCACGACGCCAAGCAACAGGCGACGGGGATCATCCGTCCCAAGTCGAAAGCGGAGATGAGGAGGAGTGGCTAAAACCATCGCCAGACTATCCAGATCATCATATTGACGACAATTTGAAGATACCTGGTGACATTCATCCTTCTCTTTTCGGGTACCAGAAAACAGGGGTGCAGTGGCTCGCCGAACTGTACAAGCAGAATGTGGGAGGCATTGTTGGCGATGAGATGGGACTGGGCAAAACTGTTCAGCTGATAGCTTTCATTGCTGCATTGCACCACAGCAATAAGTTGAGGCGTCCCGTCATCGTCGTTGCGCCTGCTACATTGCTCCGACAGTGGGTCAGCGAATTTCACCGTTGGTGGCCGCCTCTGAGAGTCTCTATCCTACATTCATCTGGCAGTGGTATGATGAATCCCAGGTTGGAGGACGAGTATGACCTTGACCACTACCAGCCAGTTGCGAATAAATCACTGAGCGCCGCGCGAAGGATAGTCGCAGGTGTCGTTGACAATGGCCACGTCCTGGTAACAACTTACACTGGACTACAAACATACGCCGAGGAGCTTTTGCATATAGAATGGGATTATGCCGTGCTTGATGAAGGTCACAAAATCAGGAACCCCAACGCAGAAATAACCGTCTCCTGCAAAGAGTTGAATACGCCCAATCGGGTTATACTCTCTGGCACGCCTGTGCAGAACAATCTTACTGAATTATGGTCTCTGTTCGATTTCATCTATCCAATGCGGCTGGGTACTCTCGTCAACTTTCGCGCACAATTCGAAATACCTATACGACAAGGTGGTTATGCAAATGCATCCAATCTCCAGGTTATGACCGCTGAAAAGTGTGCCGAGGCTCTCAAAGAAACGATAAGCCAATATCTGCTGCAGCGTCTCAAGATCGACGTGGCTGCTGATTTGCCCGAGAAGACGGAACAAGTCTTGTTTTGCAAATTGACCGATGGTCAGCGGAAGGCCTATGAGACATTTCTAGGCTCTGACGAGGTTTCTGCAATCTTGAATAAGAGGCGACAATCACTCTATGGAATCGACATTCTGCGAAAGATATGCAACCATCCCGATTTGTTGGACAAGAGCTTGGCTGGCAAGCCTGGGTACAATTTCGGCAGCCCAAAACTCTCGGCCAAACTTCAGCTGACCAAGGACTTGCTGCAAAAGGTCATGATACCCAACGGTCATAAGACGTTGCTCTTCTCCCAGGGAAAGCTTATGCTCAACATCATCGAAAAATGTATGCGCGAGTGCGATATAACCTATGTACGGATGGATGGAGAAACTCCAGTCGACCATCGACAGCCGATGATCGACAAGTTCAATACAGACCCTTCGATTCACGTATTTCTCATGACCACTCGAACTGGTGGACTGGGAACAAACTTGACGGGCGCTGATCGAATCATCATCTTTGACCCAGATTGGAACCCGTCCACTGACTTGCAGGCCCGGGAGAGAGCATGGCGATTGGGACAGAACAAGCCCGTCAAAATATACCGATTAATGACGGAGGGTACCATTGAAGAAAAAATCTATCACCGACAAATTTTCAAGCAGTTTATGACGAACAAGGTGCTCAAAGATCCAAAACAACGAAGCTCATACGACTTGTCTGATCTGTACGATTTGTTCACCTACAACGCCGGTGACGCAGCGGCAGCTCAGCGGAGTGAGGTTTTCAAAGGCGCCGAAGTGGGAATTCCGGCTCAAGATGCAGAAGATGCAGAGAAAGACGCCATGAACAAGAAGAAATCGGCTTCAGTCGCCGGCGCCATGACAAATGACGACGACACGGAGAAACAAGAACTGCAGAAGATGAAAGTAGTCGCGGCCATGGAAGAATTCCATGAAGATCAATCTATCCACGACGAGAGGCGAATGCTAGAAGGCATATTTTCGCGATCAGTCAACAGCGCCTACGATCATGACCAGATTGTAAAGGGGCCCCAAAAAGCCAAAGCTGACATCGGTGTTCTCCGGCAGGAGGCAAATGAGGTAGCCCGCCAGGCAGCAGCTCACCTCAAACAGGCCGCTGAAGTGGCTCGCAATGTTCCCATCGGAACGGTCACTTGGACCGGAGAAGTTGGATCGGGAGGACGTCCCGGCAGTAACAGACGACGGGGGGGGCCAAGCTCCGCCGGCATCATGAACAATTTGGCGAACCGACAGGGCCTCGATGTTGTTAGCGCGAGCAGTTCTCGCTCCGGAACGCCCACTGTCGATAAAAATCTCAAGTCCAAGGATTTTATGGTCATGATCAAGACGTTCATCAATAGGCACGGGGGACGAGTCCCGAGCAAGATGCTGGTTGATCATTTCAATACTTACTGCCCGGGGAAGAAACAGAGTGACGAATTTAAGATGGCGTTGGACAGAATTGCGGTCTTGAACAAGACTGGTGGTACTGGGCGTGGCATGTGGACGCTCAAGCCAGGCATAAAATAAGGAAAAATGAAAAGAGAAAGCAAAGTAGAGAACTGGATACCTTGTAGATGGTTTGTTATGACTTATGAGCCCAAATTTCTGGTAGACGTCTAGAGGGGTGGCGTCCTCCCTCTTTTCTTGTTTGTTTTGTTTGCAGTTGCTGCCATGATGGGCGGTGAGCGTAACATAGATCCTGCGGTACAGGACGAGATATGTTTTGTCACTAGAGAGCAAATAATTCACACGAGCGAGGCACTCTATCGGGGACTTGAAAATACTGTTCAAAGGCCTGCGTCGGGCGGCGAATTCATATCCGTCTACCTAGCAGCTCGCCAAAGCACCCGCTAATCGGGCGTGACAGAGCACAGTAGAAGTGGAGACCAGGCACTATGGCCGTTCCCCTCGTTTTTCTCAACGCCAAAGAGAAACCAGATAGCGAAACTCCAGTCCAAACCAAGCCAAGTCCATTCGCCAAGAGCGGGACGCTCAGAGACGACGACCACGGCGACCACCCTTTCTGCGGGTAGAGTCGGAAGGAGTAGGAGTGACGTCCTCAATGCGGCCAATCTTCATGCCGGCACGGGCGAGGGCACGGAGAGCGGACTGAGCACCGGGACCGGGGGTCTTGGTGCCGTTACCTGAAGCGTTGCATGTTAGACTACTTTGCATTGCCAATGTTTGGTTCATCTTTCGAATCTCGGGGGAGAAAAAAGACGTGATGTGCGGGCAATTACATACCACCAGTGGCACGGATCTTGATGTGAAGGGCGTTGATGCCCAGCTCCTTGCATCGAGCAGCGACGTCCTGAGCAGCCAACATGGCAGCGTAGGGGGAGGACTCGTCACGGTCGGCCTTGACCTTCATACCACCAGTCACACGGGTGATGGTCTCGCGACCACTATTGAGGATTGTCAGAATGCCCACGTTCGTGTATCATCGTTATAATAAAAAAGCCCTCCAGAAAGCAGTAAAGCAAAAAGGTTTGTGCTAATTCGGTGACATTGACGAACCTGAGATCGGTGACGTGAACGAAGGTATCGTTGAAAGAGGCGAAGATACGAGCAACGCCGAAGACGAGCTCGCCTGTGAACTAGGGTCAGTACATCAAATCTTCAAGATGAGTACGCCGTCCATGATGTAGTTGGCGGTATGAGTTTCTGCAGAACCGGCGCAGACGTACCATCGCGAACGGAGGGCCCAAGGGAGATGTTCTCCTTGGGGGCGGCGGGGGTTCTCTTGGGAGGCATCTTGAATCGGGCGTCTGGTTTCTCGACAATGGCAGTTGGAAATGAAGAACCAATCCTCCGCCCAAAATTGTCGCGATAGGCGCTGCGTTGATGTGGATTCAGGCGGGCGGGTTCCAGGAGGCGGTGGCGTATGGCAGAAAATGGAAAAGATTTTGTGTGGACGGCAGCAAAACCCTACCCTAGCTTTTGAATTTGGTGGAACGGGACACAGGAGCCCACTTCCCAAACGTTCCCCACCCCAAGTAGACGAAAGTGGGAAAGGAGAAAAAAAAAACGAAAGCGATCGAGCCGGATTCTTTGCTTCAACTTTCTCTCTTTTTCCTCCTTTCCCTATCCACGCCAATACTAACCCCGACTTCACGTCCAATAGCCACAGTCGCGACAATGGGTGCCACGTATGTTGATCCTTCTTGAATGTCTCGCTGGCATGGACATCAATTCCGGTAACGAGCTCCTTTGGCAGATTGTTCGTGGTCCTCCCGCTGGACAGGAAATCTTTGACTGAGGTTCTTCATTAGGAGACGTCAAGTTTGAAAGATCCTGTCAGCTCGATCTCTCTCGACCATCTCCCTCCGTTATTCAGGCCTGGAACATGAGCTTGCGAACTCAGAGACGATGGTCGAGGTGTTGGAGACGAAGAATTGTCACCAATTCTTCCCTCTTAAATTCATTGTTGCTTCGATGAACCTTTCTTTTGGCTTGTTTGTTCGTCTCGGACGATCTTAGCCAAGAGGTTCTTGCAATTTATTCTTCCCAAGCTTCTGTGAGGGGTTGTTGTCGGATGAGTGTTACAGACAGCGGGGATGCTCGACGGGCAAGAAATTGTTGTCGGAGTTCTTCTCCGCCTGTCTTTCTCACCGATTAAATACTTATTCGAGTCAGCCAAAGCAGAGAATGTCGCGCTTCAGCTACAGTTCTCGCACCGGCGCTCTTGTTCATACCTGAGAGTATGCCGGACCCCGTACTAATCTGACTTGCCATGTAGTACCGTCCCTACCAACGACCAGATCTTGGTCCCCGAGACTTTGCTCAAGAAGCGCAAGTCTCAGGAGAAGGCTCGCGCTGAGCGCACCGATGCCATCCAGAAGCGCAAGGCTGTACGTATACTCTCCCTGATGTTTATTTTTCGGCAGTATGATGCACAACAAACCTATCAACTAGACTTGTCGATGTTGTTGATTTTTATACCTTCTTTCGGGTCTGATAATACACGCCAAGCAATCATTTTCACGTGCTCCTCCATATCATTGGCGAAAGCCTTGCTGACTTTTGTCTCTTAACCAGGCCAACAAGGAGAAGCGTGGAGTCATCTTCAAGCGTGCTGAGAAGTACGTTCAGGAGTACCGCGAGGCGGAGCGCGAGAAGGTTCGCCTTCACCGTGTCGCCAAGCAGAACGACTCTGCCTACATTCCCGCCGAGTCCAAGTTGATCTTCGTCGTCCGTATCAAGGGTATCAACAAGATGCCCCCCAAGCCCCGCAAGACTCTTCAGCTTCTCCGTCTTCTCCAAATCAACAACGGTGTTTTCATCAAGGCCACCAAGGCCACCACCGAGATGTTGAAGATTGTTGAGCCCTGGGTCGCCTACGGTTACCCCAACCTCAAGACTGTCAAGGAGCTCGTCTACAAGCGTGGTTACGGCAAGGTCAACAAGCAGCGCACTGCTCTGACCGACAACTCCATCATTGAGGACAACCTCGGCAAGTACGGCATTGTCTGCATGGAGGATCTTGTTCACGAGATCTTCACTGTTGGCCCCAACTTCAAGCAGGCCTCCAACTTCCTGTGGCCCTTCAAGCTCTCCAACCCCACTGGTGGATTCCGCACTCGCAAGTTCAAGCACTTCATCGAGGGTGGTGATCTCGGCAACCGTGAGGAGCACATCAACTCCCTCGTCCGCCAGATGAACTAGAGAGTAGTAGCAAATAAAAATTGTGGCTTTAGATATGACCACCGGATTGGGTTTCGGGATGGGTAAAGTTGTTTTTTTAATGGCATGGTCGCTTGGCGTTTCTTACATGAAAAGGTTGTAGGTAATTGATATCCTTGATGAATGAGACAAAAGCGTTCCACATGTCAGCCGTGATTCCCATTCGTAAATCTGGACAAATGCTTTACGTATCATTGATTGCACCATTTGGTTGCGATTAACAAGTGACGGAATCTTTCAATGGGGGAGTATCCGAATATGAATGAAGAGAAGATGAAAAACGAGAGAAGGGAAGGGGTCGTCTAGTATCAGTGATGCTTGGCCATGACCGACTGAATGCGTCGAAGTAATCTTTGTTCTATTTCCTACACTTTATCACAGAAAAAAATGCCCAGCTCATGTATTGCCTACCGCGTCACAACTTGATATCAAAACTTGTGCCACAACCACAACTACTCGTTGCCAAAGGGTTGTCCACAATCTTGAACTGCGACCCAATCAGCTCCTGAGTAAAGTCTACCTTGCTCCCTTTCAGTAAATCCAACGATGCTTCATCCAAGATGATTCTGGCCTCCGTCGAGGAAAACGGAGTGGATTCTTCGCCGTCGTCCGGGGAGAATTGAAAAACGGAATCGTCGTCGCTCACCACCGTTGACCACTCTGCCGTGTCTTTGGCAGGAATCGTAACGAGGCTCATGAGATATTGAAAGCCATGACAGCCACCGCTCTCGACTTGTATGCGTAGCGCCAGGTTCGGATTTTTGTCCTTCTTCATGATGTCCGATAAACGCTGGCAGGTGTGAGCAATTAGCTTGATTTTCTTTCTTCCTTTTTTTTTTATTAATTCCAGACACGGAGTCCACGCACCTTTGCTGCCCTGGGTGTTATTTCCAACATCATTGGTTTCCCATCTTCATCTGTTTGCGGATTCAAGACACATGTCGTGGCTCTTTGAGTGGCCGTCGCTGTGAAGGTTCTGTGTTGCGGTTGTGGAATGAAAACATGGCGAATTGCAGGTCTTCGTATTGAATGGCACGCAGCATGGTGATTCCTCGACGAGCGTAGAGGATATGCAGCACGGCGATCGGTCTTGGTGACGGCTCGCGGGAGTAGGAACTCTAGAGGCACAGACGGTCCTTGAGTCGCAGTGGTTGAGTATGCGCGATTTGCAATGCGTAAGAACAACCTGGCGGTCGATGTGGCGACATTTGGGCAATTCAGACTGGCCATGGTGGTGTGTCGATTGCAGGAGAGCGAGGCGTTCGTGGGACAAGTCACCGGTCAAGATGATAAGTGGTTCAAATTTGACTTGTATCCCGCCAGGTCACGACAGATATGACGCCTCACGCCGTCAGCCGATGATGGGGAGAGTTTCCTGGTTGGTAAATTGTTTGTAATGCAGCTGATTGGAGGCACTGCACATGCATGGAAAAACGCAACGACCGATTTGCTGACATAAGCACCCACAAAAAATCGAAGAAATGGCAAGGGGTTCGGGACAGAGGCATGGCTGCTAGCGCCCAGCGTCGTGCATCCTGAAATGCAGCGGCCTAAGTGTATGGACTGATGATTGTTCCTTTTACTGTGCATGTGTTCGCTAAGCCCCAAGTTGCGCGCCCCACCTCCCACCAAAAATCATCAATTTTCGAGCCAGAGGAGCCAGACTCGACTCTCGACCCCGCGCATCGCAACCTCGCGGCAACTCCATATCTCTGCCTTCGAACTCGTCGAGGCGACACATATTCGACCGGGGATTAGCGTCAAACAGAAAATACCCGCCCACCATGTCTCGATTCTTCCGTGGTGGAGAGGATAGCTCCAGCGACAGTTCCTCTGATGAGGAAGAGCTTTACTCTGACGAGGAGCAGCAACAGCACCGGCAGGGCTCCGACCAAGATGACTCCGACGATTCCGACGACATGAATGACTCTGACGACAGCGATGATTCTTCCAGCGATGACGGGGCCGGTGGTGCCAACCGTTTCTTGAGGGACGCCGCGTCAGACAGTGAGAGTGAGGAGGAAGAAGTCAGAGCAAAGGTCAAGAGTGCCAAGGACAAGCGTCTGGACGAGCTTGACGCCTCGATCAAGCAGATTGAGAATGGACAGAAGAATGGCGACTGGACTTTGATCTCAGCTGGTACGTGAAAAAATAAAACAGGATGGAGATATGCTGAAAAGGGAAATGAGGTTGCCTTTTATTGGCATATTCGAATGTGCATGTGCCACTCTCCCCGAGGTTCTTTGCTAACAAACATGTTTCGTGTGCAGAATTCGATAAACTTAGCCGACAAGTTTCTCGTATGCAGGATGGCCGCAAAACCCCCAAATCATATATCCGAACCATCGCTGAACTGGACGATTTCATGAACGAGGCCTTGGCCAAGCAAAAAGTCACACCCAAAAAAATGAACGCCACTCAGGCCCGTGGTCTGAACGCTGTGAAGCAAAAGATCAAGAAGACTAGCAAAGAATACCAGACAGAAATTGACGCCTACAGAGCAGACAAGGAAGGTTTCATGGAGTCCGATGATGAGGAGCCGGAGCCTGTTGCCAAGCCCAAGAAGGTTGTCAAGCTCGAGGACGACGTTGCACCGGCTGAGGAACTCGCTGATGACGGCTTCGCCACGGTTGGAAAGGGTGGTCGCACTCTCCAGTATACCCCGGAGAGCATTTTCAAGCATCTGCGTGGTATCATGGAGTCTCGTGGCAAGAAGAACACAGACCGTCTTGAGCAAATCAAGGTGATGGAAAAACTCGGCGAAATCGCCAACACACCGTATCAGCAAATCCGTGTGTTGCTCGCCATTGTCTCTGCTCGCTTCGACCTTAGTGCCGGCACCTCCAACGTGATGCCGCTAGAGCACTGGAAGGCTGCCGAGAAGGAGCTGTCTCTGTTGTTGACGGTTCTCGGTAAGAATGAGGACTACGTGGTCGTTGAGAATGTCGAGGAATGGGACGACGATGAGAAGCCTCCCAGCCTTCAACCCGGCGAGAAGTACATCAAGGTCGCCGGTAGCGTCGTCTCGTACGTGGAACGACTGGATGACGAGCTCGTGCGCTCTCTGCAAAGCATTGACCCTCATACCTCTGAATATATTGAGCGCCTGCAGGACGAGGGCTCTCTGTACAACATTGTCTTCCGTACCCAGTTGTATTATGAGCGTCTTCGAGTCGACGAGACTCTGGAGATTCCCCAGGACAGCATCAACCGTATCGTTATGAGACGTCTTGAGCACGTCTACTTCAAGGTAAGGATCCCTCTCCCCTTGAAAAGGAAAAAGAAGAAGACGACGATGATGATGATGAAAAGAAAGAGAAAAAGAAAAAGAAAAGAAAAGAGTTTATTTACGGATCGAGTTTATATGCTAACCACTCACGTAGCCCGCTCAAGTCATCAAGACGTTGGAGGATAACTGCGCAAAAGCTGTCGAGGAGAAGACGGATTCGGTCATCACCCCCCGCGACAAGTCTGAGGATGCCAACGGCCTGGTCAATATTCTCTGCAACTACCTGTTCAGCAACAGCGACGGCATTATCCGCGCGCGTGCCATGTTGTCCCAGGTTTACTTCCTCGCTCTCCACGGCGACTACTACAAGGCTCGTGACATGATGCTCATGTCTCACTTGCAGGACACCATCCCCAACTTCGACGTGCAGTCACAGATTCTCTACAACCGAACTCTTGTTCAGGTCGGTCTCTGTGCGTTCCGCAAGGGCCTCGTCTATGACGCGCAGAATACCCTCCAGGAGATCTGTGGCTCTGGTCGTCAAAAGGAACTTTTGGCTCAGGGTGTCATGATGCAGCGATACAGCCAGGTGTCTCCTGAGCAGGAGCGACTGGAGAAGCAACGTCAGCTTCCCTTCCACATGCACATCAATCTGGAGCTTTTGGAGTGTGTGTATCTTACGTGCAGCATGCTTCTCGAGATTCCTCTGCTGGCCCAGACCGGATCTTCTCCTGATATCAAGAAGCGCATCATCAGCAAGACGTATAGACGCATGCTTGAGTATCACGAGCGACAGATCTTCACTGGACCCCCGGAGAACACGAGAGACCACGTGATGCAGGCGTCCAAGGCGCTGGCTGCAGGCGAGTGGAAGAAAGCCACGACGTTTATCCACAGCATCAAGATCTGGGAATTAATGCCCAATGCCGAGGACATCAAGACGATGCTCTCCAAGCAGATCCAAGAGGAGGGACTCCGGACGTATCTGTTCACGTATGCTCCTTTCTACGACACATTGGCGCTTGAGACGCTCAGCTCCATGTTTGAGCTGGACATCACCAAGGCCAGTGCCATTGTCAGCAAGATGATCAGCCACGAAGAACTGGCGGCTTCTCTTGACCAGGTCACCAACAACGTCATCTTCCGCAAGGGAGTTGAGCTGAGCCGCCTGCAATCGTTGGCCCTGACACTCTCCGACAAGGCGAGCGCCCTCATCGAGACCAACGAGCGAACCCTCGAACAACGCACTCAAGGCACATCCAACGCGTTTGAGCGACAAGGAGGCCGCGGCCGGGGTGGCCGGGGTGGCGGCCGTGGCGGGGCCCGAGGCGGGGCTCGCACGGGCGGGAACCCCCAGCGACAAGCTGGCGGAACTCAATTCACTGGTGGCGCTTTGGGGGCTGCTGTGCGGGGTTGAGATTGCTGGAAAATATCAAAAATCAGAAAGGTCATCTGGCGAATATCACTTTTGGTGTGAAATGGAGAGAGCATCTGAATAAGAAAAGAGGCTTTTGACAAAAGAAGACGGGGAGTTGTTTCTAAACTTGAGGCGTAGGCGAACAAATTTCCGCGCTTTGGTGATACTTGGGAGAGGAGAGAAATTAAGCAAGTTCTTTTTTTTTGTGGCTCTCTGTCTCGCTGTCTATCCATGTGTCTCTATGTCTCTAAGTCTCCCCCTATTTTTTTCTTTTTTTCTTTTTTTCTCTTTTTTTCTTTTTTTTTTTTTTACTACATATGAAATTGTGTTTTATTCTTGTTAGTCCTACATGTCGCGCATGAAACAGGATGGAGCTCGACGGGATGGATTAAAAAGTTTATGCGATCAAACTGGGACGATTCGCGTGATGAAGAATCATGACGAGGGGGAGGAGCAAGGTGCTAAGTTGTGGCTGGGTCCTTTTGCCTCTCGGACGTGCAAGTGATGGTGCTGAGAATGGCTTGGGATGGGGATGAGGAGACGAGCACACCGTGGTCCATAGACATGAGTAGCCTGTGTTATTGAATTTGAAAATATTCATCATTGGATTTGGACGTGCCTAGTGGACGTGATCGGGTGTGGTGTCGATGTGTGAGCACCGAGGGCAGAGAGCAGTCGAGCAGAGCATGGGAACCTCTGATCGTCGCGCCCTCCGAGCCTCCGAGCCTCCGAGCCTCCCATCCTCCGAGCCTCGGAGCGGCGCTCCGTAATTCCTGAACCGCGCCCCGCCTGGCCCTTGCCGAGGCACTTGCGGCACTTACGGCACTTGCCGGCAGCAAGCTCTGCGGTTGAATGTTCCTGCTCCTTTTCTTGTCCATCTCATGAGGACTTTCCCAGTTGATCAGCCTCGATTGCACCCAGACACGTCCAGACAGGCTCATCTGCCCCTGTCCGCCCATCCGAGAGGCAGGCCTCGACTCATCATCTATCGAAACCGCTCTGCCCCTTCCATCCATCTACCCGTCCTGCCCAAGGGAATCTCGCAGGCCACAGCCGACGAAAACAACCCCCGACGGCATAAACGCTGCAGAAGGGGCCGCTCTAAAAAGAGACAAGCGCAAACGAAGGAGCAGGACAGAAAGCATTGGAGAAACGAAAAGAAAAGACAAGAAAAAAAAATTTCAGCATGAGCGCGCCCGAAACGTCCCCCTCTGCCTCGACCGACGCGAGCGCACCCAAACCCCCATCACCACCACGCCCGTCTGTCCTGGCCGCCGCTCCCTCCCGCATCGACTCCTTCCTCGTGCACCTCTCGCAATGCATGCAGACGCGCGCGGGCGCCGAGACCGTCCTCCTCTTCGCCTGCTACGCGACCCGTCTGACGGGCTCGCTGCTCGAGACGGCCGGCGGGCTCGCCATCCGCCAGTCCGCGCGGCGCCTGGTGGCGCTGGCGTACAAACTCCCCCCCGCGATCACGGTGGCCATGTCGTCGCCGGTGCCGCGGCCGTGGCTGGCGGCCCTGGCGCTGCAGCTGGGGGCGCGGTTCAAGCTGCTGTCGGGGCTGATCAGCGAGACGAGGACCATGGCGCGGCTCTGGGGTCTGTTGGGCCTGTACGGCGCGGTGAAGAAGCTGGTGGCGAGGCGGCAGCAGAGGAAGGGGCGAAAGGAGAAGGACGGTGACGGTGACGGTGACGGTGACGCCGACGCAGAAGCCACGTTCGACACGCTCGTCGCGGCCGCGCAACTGGCCGCCCTCATCGTCTTCCAGGCCGCCGAGAACGTGGCCTTTTTGGCCGGCAAAAAGGTGCTGCCCGTGCCGGCGGCCTCGCAGGCCCGGCTCGGGCTGCTGAGCGTGCGGGCATGGGGTCTCTACGTGGCCATGGAGGCCGTCCGGCTGCTGGTCGAGCGGCGCCGCAAGTTGTCGTCGTCGACGGCCAAGGAGACCGAGTGGCAGGCCCGGTGGGAAAAGAGCTTCTACCGAAATCTGGCCTGGGCGCCCTTGACGCTGCACTGGGGGTCCAGCACGGGGGGGTTTCTGCCGGACATGGCGATTTCGGTGCTGGGATTTTATCCCGCCATGGGGGCCATGACGGATTTGTGGAAGGAGACGCGGTGGTGATGTAGACGAGTGGGGGGAAAGTCATCATTGTGCTTCTCTCTGGTGTCCGTCTTCATTTATATATATATATATGTGTGTGTGTGTGTGTGTGTGTGTGTGCATAAAAGCAATATTATATTTATGTTTACCCTGGTCGTCACGTGTAGATACTTCAAGGGGTCAGCGGAGGAGCATGTCCATGTGAGGAAGTGCATGCTGGGCGTGAACATGGCGCGCATTGATCATCATATTGGTCTCGATACCTGTTCACGGTGTATTCATCTGCCGCGTGGGATAGCTACGTGTGGAAAAGAGAGCAGAAGTCGAAGGGAGAGAGGGTGGTAAAAGACAGAATGAAAGAAGGAATGGGAAAAGGGGGCGCGAAAGAAATGGGAAAATGAAAAGAACTTTTTTTTAAATAAGAATACAATACTATTGCATTCATATCGGCAATACCATCATCTCCTGCCTACTCCAAACTGCCCGCATCCGTTCCCCCCCCCCCAACAACAACCTCACCTCCTCATCCAGATGCTCCCACAGCACCCCGCCCCATGAATCCATCTTCTGCCTCAGGATCCCCATCTCCAGTTCCAGCTCCCCGCCGTGACACCTCCGCACGCAGTCCTCGAAGCGGGCCAGACCCTCGTGGATAACGGCATGCTGGCGCACGAGGCGGCCCCTCTGGTGGTCAGGGTCAAACTCGGGCATCCGGGTCGCGAGCAGCGGGAAGATGGGGACTTCCTCGATAGAGTGGTGCGCCGTGAGGTGCTCGGCGAGGGAGATGGCCGTGGCGAGGAATTGCTTTGGGATGAGGTTCGGGGGGAGGCAGGAGGTGGTGGCGTGGTGTGGAGGAGGGTCCAGGATTGGCGGAAGGAATTGTGCTTGGGGTTTTTTTTTTTTTCTAGTTTTGTCTTATTTGATTCTTTTTTTTTTATTCTTTTTTTTTGTTCATCTTGTTTTGTTTTGTTTGGGCTATATGGGATGGAAGAGGAACGGAACGGAACGGAACGGAACGAACGAATTGATCCATCCGGTCCGCTAAGCGGTTGTAGATTCGGAAGTCGTGGTCCGAGAGAGGCGCTTCGTCCTGGGCGAGTTGGACAGGCGTGCGGGATGCCATTGTGGTGAGGCGAAGCAGACGTGAAGCACGGATAGATGGTCAATCCGAGGGGGTAGATACCAAATGAGTGCACCGGGAGGACGAGAGATGAATTTCCAACGGCGGGCCAGTCAGATGCAAAGAAATGACAACAAGGTGAAAATCGGGAGAGAAATATGAAATATAAACGTGGAGCGTCTACATGGCCAAGTCATCCATCCGGGCAATGGTATAACGGATGATGGATATGAGATGAGATCGTCGACTCCAGAGTCCAGAGTCTGCGACGGGCTGACCAAGCGAGTGGGCCGGCCTCTGGCTGACAGCTGGCCGACCGACCGACCGGCCAGACATCTCGTCAACATGTGATGCGTGAACGTGACACGGCCAACAGCTGCCGACGGCCGTCCACGTCTTACAGCCCCAAGGTGGCCAATTGCACGGCCGCATAGGCCGGACAACAGGGTAGCACGGCCGCCGTGACAAAGGCGCCGTGGGCATTTCGTCGCAAGTGCTTCATGGCTCGGATGAGAAGCAGTCCTACTGCTGGACCTGGACTGCTGGCGGATGCGGAGAGGACGGACGGCCAAGGCGAAGGCGAAGACGAGGACGGAGATGAAGACGGAGATGAAGACGGAGATGAAGACGAGGACGGAGATGACAAGGACGACGACGGCGACGACGGCGACGGCGAATCTTGTCCTGACAGAGGCAGAAGCGGTATCTCGTCCTCTTCTTGCGCCCTGCGCCGCCGGTACAGCAACGACTTCATCATGGTTGACCGGGGACTCCTGCTGTCGACTCGAGTTTTCTTGCCGGCCGGAATGGAAACCAAGGCGGCGCACTCGTCCGTCCTGAACATATGTATATGCGCTACTCGTGTAGATATATATGGAAACATGGAAATGTGAATGTACATTTGAATGTACGTGCATGTACCGCCATGTGCACATTGGCTGTGCTGGCACTCTGGCAGTTTCATCCGGCCCGAGTGCAACAACAACAACAACAAGACAAACACATCTGCGTGTCTCCTGTAACCCGTAACCGTAACCCGTATCCTGTTGACCGCGTATCCCGTCTGCGTTTTTTGCGCGCTTTTCCAAGGCGCCCGCTGCCCACGGCCATGCCACCGTCACACGTTGATTGTTCCCCGTCGTACCCCCCCCCCCCCACTCCGTTCATTCCCGCTTCATGGGCATATACCACATCCGCAACCGTGCTCCAGCATTTCTCATTTCAAGGACACGTTCTCGAATACACATCTATATATATATTAAATCTTTTAAATTTCCGTCCTGGCGGGCCCTTCGAGCTCTCTCGGGCTTTCATCCTCTGGTCCACCCGCCCCATCGGCCCATTCTCACTGCTCAGTGGCCGCCATCTTGTAACCCTTTATATCCTCTGCGACTCCGTCGACGAGACCGTGGCATCTGCTCCAGACAGCCCATGTCCCGTGCTCGTGGTCGTGCTCGTGCTCGTGCTCGTCGAAGCAGGGTCCATGTCCCGGTACTGCGCCAGGAGACTCTCCCTGTCCTTGTCCGAGCAGTTGAGCTTGATTGTCTCAATGACCTGTTCATCGAGCTGCTTGATATTGTTCATGAGCTGCTCCATCTTGTTCCATTCTACCACGTTCCTGGCGCCCGCGTTCCATGCGCTGGCTGTTGCGCACACGCAGTTCATCTCGAATTCTAGAACCTTTCGGTTGAGCTTGACGAGCATGTCCCTTGTGGCTTGCTGCGCTTGGCGGAACCGGTCGTCGTCCCTCCAACATCTGGCATCGAGGAGATGGGCATTGTGCATATACCACGGTATGCGCCCAACCACGTGGACGAGTCCGTCCCTAAAACTTGGTCGCAGGACTATCGCATCGACGAGAAGCTGATGACCAAAAAAAAAAAAAGGACAAAAAGAAGGAATATTAGTGATTACGTGATTTTATCCTGTTTTTTTTTTTTTTTTTTTGCTGCAACACTTCCTACTCACCGGAGTCAGTGTACAAAACCCTGTCCAAGCAACATATGCTGCGTCATACTCCAATGCCACTCGTCCCACTTGTTCTCTTGCCGAGTTCAGAATCTTTTTGGCCAAGTCGTCTGCCGGACTCGTGCTCGAGCCTCTTCGCTTCTGGAGCCCTGCTGCCGCAATCTCTTGCAAAAGACATTGTCGTTCGTCTGCTGGTCTGCCGCGAAATGAAGAGTTCAGGCCTCCCATCTTCAAATGGTCCGGTAACTCTTGTGATATGATGTTTTCATACGCAACGACCAAGCCGGAGCAGCGACGGTCATTCCCAAGAGCGTCGTATGCTGCGTTCCATACGTCTAGGCAGTTCTGAGCATCCTTGGATAGGCTGCCGTTTCTGCATCTCCGATTTCTCGTGAAAAAGGTGCCTTGCGACTCGGGTGACTGGCATATCTGGGATGTGCAGATGCCAAACGGAGATGTCCGGGGTGTGGCGAGCTTGTACTCTTGCGAAATCGTCGCCTCGTCGCTGTGGCTACTGCTACTATTATTGCCCCGGAACCGCCCTACAAGCCTTCTAATGGTGCGAGTGCCTGTGGTGTACTGATTGTTCTTTGTTTCCATGGTGGTTTTGCATGGGCAAGTACCTTGTAGATCATTTGCCGGGCGTTTTTTTTTAAGCGAGGTCAAATAAACGTTGTATATCCCAAACAATATGTACCTAATGGATTGAGGACGATTATTTTGTTTCTTTGTCGCTTGTGTTTTGAAATTTTCCTTTTTTTTTTCTCGAAAAAAAAGAAGAAGATAAAATAAAATAAAATAAAAAGTAGAAGCCGCATTTTGCGACACCTTTTCTGGGGTGGTATCCATCTTTATTCGGCCGGCAATTCTTTCTTTGCTCTGTTCAACGCTGCGTCATGACGGTTCCATCTCTCGCTGATCCCACCAAAAGTCACTTCCACACGGGCGCGTGCCCGTGGCCACTGGTCTACTGCTACTGTCTTGTAAGTTAAGAGAAACCCACCCCCCCTTTTTCGCCGTCTCACTCCCGCTCCGCGCCGCTCCACGACTCCGCGGAGGCTTGTGGAACCCAAAGTAAAAATCAGCGAGTATTACACAATCAGATCTTCCACAGATCGCGGAGCGCTCGTCATCCGCTATGCCAGCATGAACAGCATGGCATTGACAGACTACTATTGCAAATTCGATTTTTTTTTTCTTTTTCTTTTTTTCAAATCGTGGTGTGGTGGTGCGGAGATGGACAAGAGCTGAGTCCTCATTCCTGACGTTGATCAATTCCTTTGGGCCGTCGAAATTGGCCGGATCAAGCATGTGTACAGAAGCTATTGGTGGAAGACACCTGTCGGCCCGCGATTATAGCCTTACTCACGGAAAAGAGGTCGCCTAGCGGGTTGATGACAGTATTGGGCTTGTCGGACTGTCAGGTCCCGTGTTACAGTCGCAGTCGATGGAGCGGGAAAACCTTGCATCGCATATTGCGGCCAACGGAAGCGTCCAAGTATTGCAACTGCAACAGTTGCACACCATGTACCGCACCAAAGGCTCTTTCTAGGGTTTTAAATTGTCTGTCGACGACTCGACAGATGCAGTGCCAACTCAAAGCGTTGGGACCTTGCGGTCGCATCAAACATGGCATGTATCAGCAGGCTTGTTGCGTTCATCAAAAACCGTACTTTTAGTTCGTTCGCAAGTCAGCGGCGTCGCCGTCAACGCCCATCCCATCCAACGATCGTCACCTCGTTTCCTTCGAAGCTGGCTCTTGCCGTCAAGTCTGTCAGCACTGTCGGAAGAGTCGGTTGAGTTTGATCCAGTCATACCGCAAACCCCGCAAATCACGATGGAATGCGGATTTTCTTGAAAACCGCCAATCATGCTACCAGCAGCCATGCAATGCTGCATGCAACCTTAACCTGAGCTCGGACGTCATGGGCCAGTCTTCTCGGCCGAAGGAATTCCTTCGCGGCAATCAAGGCCAATCAAGCCCTCGTTCATCTCGGATCCTTTTTATCCATCTTGGCGTATCCCGATGGCAGTCTCCGTTTCGTGTCGACTGGCGAACCAAACCAGGAGTCCCTTCGTCGTCGGTGGTCGTGGTAGCCGGACACCATTATCGTTCTGGACAGCCGATCGGGTTGCAGAAGAAGCACTCCCCTGCTACTGAGGTTCGCACGATTCGCACGGGTCACTTTTATGAATCTGTGCTTCCTTCAATGTCGCGGAGGAAGGTTGTCGTCTTGCATTTACAGAGAAGAGGCAGCAGTCGTGAGGGAAAAGTGAGAAACCTGCGTATTGCCTTATTATTCCGCCTTGCCCTTCCCTTCTTGGCTTCCACCACCGACCAGAGCGCACCCAAAACAAAACAAGCAGCAAAACAAGCAGGAACGACCTTGTTTGGCGAAACATCCCACCTCGCCTCGTTTCCTATCGCCCTCAAGGTGGGCCCGTGCTCTTGGCTGTGTTTCGATTGCAAACGACTACACCTAAAACCAATATCATAGGTCCTCTGTGTCCGTTTCCTACCATTCTTCCTGCAACACTCTTGTCAAGCTTTCCGATCCCAGGTCGCACAAGATCGACATTTTGCTTTCCTGTCAACTTTTCACGCTCTCGATCCGCATCTGTGCCTTCAAAAATTCGAGTTGCCTTTCGTGCACTGTACCACGAAACTATACCTACACGTCACATTCTACACCTATAGTAAACAGAAAGAAGGAAAGGAAAGGAAAGGAAAAAAAGAGTCTTTCTGTTCTTGCTTGTATCGACAAGGCTCGATTTTCCGTCTCATTGCAATCGAATCGATACAATGATCATCGCAGTCTGCTGCTGGGTGGTGGCTATACTCTCGTCAGCTACTCTTGGTTGGGCGCTGCCAGCAGCCTCCGTCACGGTGAATTCGACTGGCATCTCATGGCATCCATCTGACGATACACAATCTACATGTGGCACCTCGACCTTCACGGAGTCGACCAATCTCGACCCGGCCGACTGGAGGGAGTGTGCTAGCCTCTATAGCTCCTGGACATCGCAAAATGGGACCTTTGACCTCATGAATGTAGATGCTGCTGGGTTCACCCCCATTCTGCGAACAAAGGATTGCACCCTCGGGGTCCAGCCTGCCGATGCATCCAAGGGTTCTTTTACTATTGGCGACCGGGACCTCAAGATGCTCATGAATACTAGTCTTCGACAATTTTCGGAGGGCACCAACCTGCGGGTCACGGGCATTGTCAAATGTTCTGCTGCAAGCGGCACCACAGCAGATGTGAAGTGGCGGATTTCCAAGTCATAGGGTGACAAGCGATCTTCGACGCCATGTGGACACACCTTGCTGGTCAGACGAGAGATGAGAAAGCACCTTGATCGAAATTTCTGATGACGCCTGGACGATGCCTTTGCTTTTGAATGATGGCCGCTGCCACAGAAAGATGTTCTTTTTTTACTTTGCGTGTTAGATATGAAGTGGAAATGCAGACGGCCAAAAGGGCCATGGAGAATACATAAGGCCCATGATTGGCTGGACAATGGTGTACTGAATATAAGCTTGTTTTTTTTTCTTTTTTTAACCGATCGGCATGTTACTGCACCATTGCATGAAATCACAGATTGGAAGTGCCTTTGTAATGCCGTTGGACCACCACGACTGACCGATACCAATACGAAAACAATGTACATATAAACGTGCATATGTGTATCTACGTGTGCTCGCCTACATTATTCATCATGCATCCCAGTCCAGCAACCAAACGACGCTGTCCGTTCAGGCTTCAAATGCCCAACAAAGCGGTATAACCACATTCCTTGCTCGCTTTATCCAAGCACGCCGAATAGCCTCCCACCACACCAACCCACGCTGGCACGCCGAGCCCATTCTCAGTTGGTGCAGTTCGTCTTCTCTTTCTTTTTTTTCCCACCGAGCGAGACCCGAGTCGGCGTCTGTACAGCCGGCACCTCGATCCATGACGTGTATTCCGTTGCCAGCAAACCAAAATGGTTCCTCATACTACACCTGTCGTCGATGGGACGCTTGATCGTTGCCCTCCTTTCGAAGAAAATCGATACAAAAAAAAAAAACGAGGACTGGGCGTGAATCATGCCCTTGCAAACATGACGGATTCCATTCCTTGTACATGCACCGAGACTCTTGGAACGCATTTGTTCATCAAGATGTAATTTGGCGTTATTCTTTTATTTTATTTTATTTTCTTTATTGGTATTGTTTCTTTCTCCCCCCTTCAACCTTTTTGCCGCGCCTTCGCTCGGTTTGTCAGCCCTCTGGACGGTGTCCCAACTCCTGTCTCACAACCCAGCCAGCTATCCCTTCCACACTCGGCCTCTCAGCAGGGTTAGATGACACTTTTGTCCTTGTTTGTCGTACGTGTACGTCCATGACAGAGGGGACCCTTGATAGCCCGTACCGATAGATGGTGTGGACAAATACGGCGTGGATTACCCTTTCCTATTCGGACGGAGGTCTCGCGGGAATACATGCCTCGGTGCGGTGAAAGGTGAATCTCGCTCACGACAGCGCCAAAGGTCTCTGTGGTGTCTTCTTCTTTTTTTTTTTCAAAAAAAAAATTAAAAATTGTCCTTTTTCTTCCCCCTTTTTTCTTTTCTTCTCTGTTGTGCCTTCTTTGCCGGTTCTTTGTCGTGTTCTGCGATTTCCTCGGCGACGAGTCCCTTGTCCCGAAGCAACGCCCCCGGAACTTGAATCTAGTGAAACATTGATGCAGCACGTACTCAATCTCCAAGTGCCCTCCTTGCCCTCCCTTTTTTGGTTTCTTCTCTCTTCACACACCGCCTGGACGCTTGCTTCCTCCATGAGGATTCAACGATATTGACCAAAGGACGAGAAGCGGTTTCTTTCTTTCTTTTTTTTTTTTCAAGAAAAAAAGAAAGAACACGGCAACGCAATCGTGAGAGAAATATCTACATCACACAGTGTAGGCGACGCTCTCGATTGTGTCGTGACACCAAGACCTGGACGAGTGACAAGACCACACATGCATGCAGTTACACATGCACCGCCTACGAGCTGACTCACCGATCCAAGACCACCGCCCTTCAAGCCGTAGTTGTTTTGCGTTCCGTCTTGTTCGATAAAGTGATATCATTGTGTTGGCAGGATGTACTACTTTTTTTTAACATTGTGTTTTCTTTTTTTTTTTTTTTATGTTTTTTTTTATGTTTTTTTTTATGTTTTTTTTTTTTTTTAAAAAAAAAAAGAGTAAAAGTAAGTAAAGT